>DWJK01001835.1:0-15945 GCA_018248815.1 Croniades pieria auraria
CGGAGTGTTGCCGTCGTAAGAAAAAAATTACCTAACTTTTTATCTTAAATGGTTTTATAATTTTTTTTTTTTATACAATTTATACTTATGTTTTTTATACAAAGTTAAACAAAAATAAAATTTAAGTGAGCTGATGACGACGGTGGCGTAGTATTCGAGAGACCTATGTCCAGCAATGGAGAAAAACTGAAACATATTGAATCAGTACGAAATAGAAGACTTTACGCTTTATAGTTTAAAATCTGCGCGATATGTAATGACCACGACCACGTGAATATAATGCATGAATATTATAAAATCCTACATTATGTACTGTTTGCCGTTTAGTCTCAAAGTTTCTAGCTGCATTGTGTAACGTTTGAAAGAGACTAACTATTGTCTCTTCAATGGCTACTCGAGAACCGACTCTTAACACTTTTGAACTTACTTGTGCAGTGAGCTCGTTGTATTTTCAGTTGTTAACAACAGCACAATCGGCCTGCTATGATACGTTTTATTAAGGAACGTAATGATCTGCTAAGTTGCTCTTCTCATAAGAAATAAATTGATACAATAAGTGAATGTGTGATTGATGCAATGGTGTAAAGTTCAGCCTCCCACCACCGAAGCCCTGTTTTAAAATCTCGATGCCCACCACCGCAGTCGTTTTATATTATTGAAAACTCTCAAAATAGCGTCGATAACTACAAAAATGTTGACAACCGGGACTCTAACCTGTAAAATTCCGTATGTACACCGAAACAGGAGAATCGTTTCTTAGTAATTAGAAAAGGTATGCGTCCAGAATTCGGTATCTAATTAGTTAGAACCGCGAATGCAAGGAAACTAAACTCTTTATTTGATCGGTTAGTGTGCTATAATGTAAAAAGTATGGATTTATTATGACTAAACTAAACTAAACTTAAAGAAACAAAGTACCTATCCGCGCTCTGCTTATTCCTCTAGACCTCTGACAGAGTCAACGTTCGATTGATTGACACACAATATAAAAAAATAGGCAACGACGAGATTAAACACGTGGTTGCTGTCCTACATAACCAGCACGCGCATACACGCAACAGGCATACTAATTAAAAAAGTGTCTTATCTAAATTTAATTACTGGTATATCTCCTACACGGATAGAGTAAAAGCCGGATAGATGCGCCGGACGGATACTTGGGTCAATTTCGAATTCACTATGTCAGGCTTGTCGATCGTGTTAGCGCTTGATCATAATCGGAAGTTCCCCCCACACGGGCCTCAGAGCCGCACAAGTCGTTGGCATAGACGCACGTGTTTTGTCCAAGCGAGCAAAAATCTTCAGCGGCGAAACTTTGATGAAAATTGAAATTGCATTGTTATGGAATCTCTAATTAATATTTTTATTGCTGTCTGAGGTTACAGTATGATTTTTGTTTCTATTACACTTTTGGTTTATATTACACTGTTCATCACGTTTATTGTTAAATAGTTTTCATTTATTTCGCAAATAGAAAAGGCAAGTATCCGTATCGAAAAGGATAGTTGTCCTATCGACTTTTGCGGATAGCTGCTCTAGGGGCAACTATCCGCAACTATAAATTCTTTAACCAGCACAGACAGATTTTTTCTCTTGGTGCTTTTTCCATCTTTTTTGAAGTGACGACTTCTTATGGAACTCCTTATGTAAATTTAAGACAAAATTTATGAAGAAAGCGTTCGATTGTCATATGAAGTTATCACTTCTATCGAGTGTCTTATGACACTTACCGCTTTTTTTTTACTATAATATATCTTTAATAAAACAATTACTTAACAGAAAGCTAAAGGCAGGCGTGGTGCTGCGTCACATCAGCTGGACCGAAGACAGTTTAGCACTTGCATAAGTTTGAAGAGCTTGATAAAAACGAAAAAGGAAATATCCCGAATTTATGTTACATCCTCTCGAATCTTGAAAGACAGTACGAAGCATAATTTTGTCGTAATTTTATCATTTAAAACCTTAAAACCTAATTGCATTTTTAAATTTGAATAATAATATGATTAGTAGATAATAAAGGATCTCGGTTAATAATAAGGATTGAATGTTTAAAATAAATAATAATATTTTAATAATTATTTTGGTACCTAATTTTTAGTTCGGAATCTATTATTGCTGTAATTTTATATATTGTAATTAGACTTGAATTACAATAAATAATTAAGACCTATTACTTAAATTACTATGACATTACTAGACTACGGCCTTAACGAGAAACCTTCGAGAGGGTTCTCGATGTGAAAGAAGACCCATATTCCAACAGTGGAATGATAAATGGGTCGATTATTATCAGTTAAATTACGATAAGCGTGTTTCCATCTGAAAAAAACGTGGAAGAGGCGTCTATCCACACATAATGCAAGTATCCCCCGAAGTAATTTTAACGTTAGGCTCCTATCCGCTATAGTAGGCAAGTATCCGTTTTTCTAGAGGTCAAATAAAACAGGATTTACTCAAAATCAGTATAATTTATAATTAAATAAATAGACTACTATAGAAGATCAATGTCCTTTGAATACACTTTGAAAAACACTATATATACTTTGAATGTATACACTATGAATATACTATGTATGTATGTACACTTTGAGTAACACATTAATAAGTACATATCATTAATAACAGAGCTTTTTTGAAAAGTGTCGCAACTATCTGGCTTCAACCCTATATATAATACGACTAACCGACCAAGGGAAATTGGTTTTCAAGAGATTAATATTCGCTTAAATGACAGATAAATTAGTCATCCAACCGACATATGGACAGAAATATAATTGTACATGAGGTTTAAAAATTCTGCAGTTCGGTTAATTAGATCTGTGTTTTGCTTCCAGTAATTGAGAATATCGTTGCTAGACGAGCTGGTATGTGGACCAATAAAGTGTTTTCGTTCAAGTCCAACGTCCGCTGATAGAAGTGGTCTGAATAACGATAATTATATATCATCATCATCAGCTCATCTCACTCCCACGTTTCAACAGTTAAGTTTACGTCCCATCATGGAATAGGAAATAAGCTTTTTACCATGAACCGAAATCAAATCCCCACTCCGATCCACTATTAAAAATTTCAAGCTAGTTCAATAGTACCCAACCCAGGGATCGAACCCAGGACATCCCAATCAACAGACGCGCCTTTTAAAAATCTCAAGTAACGAGGCAAATGTTATATACAGCGATTGCGTGACATTACGTCATACGAGTACGTCAGTATAATGTTGTTATATAGAATATAAATAAATAATACCACATTTTACTATTACTAATGATGTAGTGGTATTCATATAAAGAACAGCGCATACAGCAAAGAAATATAGGTGTGAAAACGAAGCTGCTTGGAGCAGCACTCGGGATACAGAACTTTATTTTTAAAACGCGAGTCCTATTCGAAATGTATATCTATTCTGCAATATAAACAGTATTAAAAAGCCCGTAGGTATACCAAGGATGGCTGGCGTAATAAGATTGGTTTATAAAGTACGTTGGGCCGACATAAGACGTAAAAACTTTTATGTTGAACGGCAAGGAAGTCGGGTCATGTTTAAGACGTGGCAACATCATAAAATATATTATATTCTTGCAGTTCGTATTGATATTGGAATAGAAGCTGAGGAGCGACCCGATTTATGGTAAATTGAAATTCGATATTCCATACATCTTGGTCCCAAGTTTTGGGCCGCTGTATGGTATATTTTATTTAATAACAGGCTGTTAGAGGATTTTGTATCAAGCAAAGGTATCCTGGAAGGTGGTAGAACATGTGTAAGAATTGGCCAAGTCTATTCTACCTCTAGAAATACGTAATTCGACCCTGAAGCAATTGGTCTTATAACAATATGTGTGTCAGTCTGAAGGGATCTTCACTAACGTTAACCACGACATTCCAAAGGAATAGTAACCCGTCTCTGACCAACTGTCAAGTAACCATTGAACTATGTAAGCTAATGGTACCAACAATCCTTCTTCTCTAGTTCTATTACCAATGAATATTAATTAACCGCCAAATCAATTAACAACTGTTATGCTAAATCATGAAAATGAGAAGTCCTATTTCTAGAGTCCTATTCGAAGTCTTTAGTCCTATTACGAATGAATATTAATTAACCGCCAAATCAATCAATAACTGTTGCGCTAACTCATGCACATTAGAAGTACTATTTCTAGAGTCCTATTCAAAGTGGATTGCAGGTAACTATAGGCATGAGCTACGTACGATTGCTGTCTTACAGTACTCTATGTTGGCAAAGAAAGTCTAATAACATGTAAGGTGGTTAAATATTAAGCATTTGAAATACGAACGCTCCCCGGTGACACCTGGTGCTTAAGTGTCGTGGGCGCGCCATGAAACGAAGTTTGAAATTTAAGACACGGACATAAATATCGCTAATAACAAATTTTATATTACTCAAGGCAAGAGATAGAAACGACCAACTTATAACAGACGCTAAAAAAGGCTTGAAGTTTACAAGTTAAAATATAACGAAAGTTTGTATTGCCCTGTCGAGCATACGAACATAAAAATGAGCAGTCGTGTGCCACCAGTCTTGTTAACTCTAAATGCGTGTCCATTGGCGCCATTATTCATAATAAATGAGATAGCTGTCGAGCAATCGTTCGTTAACAAATGAAATAAAACTGTTCGCTCGCTTTAAGCAAATACTGGCAGAGATAACGATTGTTTACCCTGACCTGCTTAGGGTACTAAGTGGGAGCCCGTTTCTTTCCTCTTCGCGGCAGACTAGGCGGCGCGGCGTATATTCTTCGTTCATAAAAATCAAAGTGCCTTTACGAAATATGTCAAAATATGCCTTCAACAAGAATCGGCTCTTCTGTATGGTAATATCTTAAGTATATTAGTATAAGATGCGACTACTCTAATATAATATATCCGTATAAAAAATTTGGGGTATCGTACTTTTTATAGACAAATCATAAGCATTCGGAATGTGAAATACCTATAATATTTAGGTAGGTTCGAAAAAAACATTGATTGGTTCGTCTAACACTTCATTTTTTCAAGAACTGCTTATGTATTACGCTACTCGTAATTTGAATTACGATATAAATACAATGTTTACTTACTTCATACATACATACATAGAATAGGTAGAGGAGTGTGGTACACTCCCACGTTTTACCGTTACATTTACGTCCCATGGAATAGGTGGTGAACCTATTGCCAAGCACCGGACTCAAACCCAGACTCCGAGCCACCATTATAAAAAGTGATATTTAGACTTAGTACATTTATAACGTATTAAGAAATTGACTTACACTCCCACGCTTCACTAGCTGTGTTTACGAGCGAATACAATAGAATTATACTAAGTATATACATAGATTGCAATTAAAACAGCACGTCCTAACATTTTCAGACTCCGAGTCACTACTAAAAATTATAAATTAGAAAAATCAAATAGCACCCGATCCGGGATTTGAACCCAGGACCTCCCGATCGGCAGTCGCGCTTGCAACCCCTCGACCAACGAAACAGTCAAATGTAAATTATTTGTAAATAAATATTCTGTTTGTGTGTAGCTTTTATTATTTGAATGCAATAAATTATCATATCATTATCGATAAATTGACCGGTTCTTTGTTTTACATGTAATTAAGATAATTATAAGTAATTTAATATATTACAACATCGTAACGTCGAGAAGAATAAGACAAGGCACCAAATCAGTGTAAAGTCTGTGCTAAAGTCCTTTTCAAACCATGAACACCATAGAATTCCGGAAAGTAGCGTACCATTTACGTACCTACGTACCTACAGGGTGTTTTTTTGTTTTTACGCCGAAGCGACATTTTTCATTTCGCCGTTCGATGGGAGCGGCTACGAGCCTAAAGAGCACAGGCGTGTTCGTGACTTGAAAGCATTATGACGAACATAAACATTTTTACATTACTATTCATGGGATTAGTGGTGCATTCATAAGGTAAATAAATATGATAAGTATGTGTAATGTCAACATGATTCGCTTATTTGGTTGGACGAAATAAGGTTACTTGTGGGGAGATGTTATGTAAAGATTAGCTCGATCGATGCATTGTTCGCTGACGTCACAGTCGTGCTTATGAAAAATTTCAGTAATTCTGTACACTAAAACGTTGCATAAACTTTCACGTCGAAGGTTTTGGCAGAGTGCATGGCAAGGGCATACATATGGCATACATAATCATACATATGCCGTAACTATATCGTACTCTACATGGAGTATGAACATTTTTGGAAGTGGATAACAAAGGCATAATCGATACTACTGAAACCGACACTAATGTGTCTTTTTAAAAGTGTGGGTATTCAAATTTAACTTTCATTAAAGATAAGTACTATTGGAGAATCATGCAAACTCCCAAGCTGTGTTTTCAATTCATATCAAATGTAGTTGAGTTTTCAAAGATCGTCCTACAAAGAAGGGCATTTAATTAATTAATCTTAACGCTATGTAGGTACTATAATGTACGAGCAGTATCTTAGAAGTCAGTAAACTTCAGGTTAATGACCGAAATGGTAATCCCCTAATTTACACGATGCAGATACCTAAAACGACAAATACGTCAAACACAATATTGGTAAGTACGAAGCGCTTAAAGTGCTAAGCTATATATTTCATTTAAATTCTCTGATCATTCAAATCGAGTTCATAGTGTGAAACTGGCGACGAGTTAATAAAGTTTTGATAAGTGACGTAAATTTTTTCGGAACGCTCGAAAGTTTAGTTTAGCTTTTAACCGAACTTGTAGGTACGAGCCGAGCTCGCTAAACTTGATCTCTAGAATGATATTTTCGGATATTGCTGAATAATGTTATTTCCTATACAGCCTCCCGATACTTCCTGCTGCCGTATCCACCACCATCACCCACTGGCTATATAACTGTTTGGTAGATATTTAAATGTATGAATGTTTGTTACATGGAGCCTAGATCTTGACTTCCCTTTCCATGGGTTAAAGGTTACCTTTCATTCAATCATAAGTTTACAATCGTGTAGTTTTTGTTTAAATAACACTCGCTGTTACGACGAAGGATAACATCGTGAGGAAATGTATTCGACATAACATCTATAGTACCTTATGACCTCAATCCTTTATTTTTTTAAGAGTCGAGCGATAAATGGGTAGATGAGATCTAGTGAAGGCTACGTGTATGAACATATCAGAAGTTTTCTAATAACACTCTTCGGTGCATGTTCATGTTGATCTATTTCCCCGAGGAGCTATATTAACTGCGCCGTTTTATCCACGGAGCGTTAACATGCTCATACCAATTCAAAGTAAAAACTCACTTGACATTTGAATATTATTGAGTAAGATTAGCGATATACATACATACGTAAAGCCTAATACATTTTTATTTTATTCATCAGGAAGTTAAGGGGTTCCAAGTTCCACCTTATTAACCCAAGCCAATTTCGCATGCCCGTTATGCATACTGCTTTTAAGCAGACGAAGGTCTGGCTTCTGGCTGTCCGGAGTATAACGCGGGTTACCAAAGCACAACTAAATGCCCTGGCCGCCATCGTGCTCTACATAGGCGGGGATAGAAGCTGTATTCTTCAATTACCAAGCAGTATACCCAGCATGGACTAGAAATACGCCTCTAAGACAGATCTATGCCCAGCAATGGACTGAGATAAGCTTAACGAAGCACCTTGTCTATGAAATTTTGACTGTAAAACGCTAAACTCATTTTAAAACAATTCGATTTGAAGGTAGCTTGGACAAAAAAAAATAATGTAGCCTACGTTTTATTTTAAGAATATTTTACTCATTAATGAATGTTTTGGCTTTGTTATAGATACTTTTTATATTAACTTAACTATGTTAGCTCCAAACAGTTGTTTAAACTACGTGAAAGAAGTTATTATAAACAAATTTCTCTTTGGCGAGTTCTTTAAAAGTTTTCGTGTAGCAAAAAGGTAACTTTGATAAAAAATATATCAAACGTCGGTCTACTGTCAAGGAAGAAGCTTGTTGCTGCCGATTTTTCTTCACTGTTAATATACAAAACAATAAATATTCCAACAATACTCTTTTATTCTCTTGTGTTCTTGAATATACCATACTATTAAAATAAAATTCTCTTCCTTCGAAGACTGTATGAATGTTTCTGACCTTCTGTCTACAACTGTCATGACATCCCATTGCTCGCTCCAACATTGCGTTTCGCATCGCTAATGCGACATTTCCTACTTTTATATTGTTAAATAATTGTTACCGGCATCGGTGACATGCATACAAGCGTAAACGTAACATCACGCCTGTAATCCCCCAAGAGGCAGGCAGAGAAGTGCAGTACACTCCCACATTTCACTAGTTACGTTCAAGTCCCATGGAATAGGTGGTGAGCCTATTGCCAAGCACCGGACAAAAACCCAGACTCCGAGCTACCGTTACAGAAACTGATATTCAGACAGTATATTTGCAACGTAAAAAGAAATTAACTTGTCATTAGCATTCCTGGAGTAAGCCAATCCTGGATACACAACGGACTTATTTGTATGTACCGACTTATATGACCGTGTAGCCCATCTGCTGTTCAATTACAGATATATTTTGCCGTATGTTTTTGTGTAATGAGTGTGAAATATAGATTACATGTGAATCAAGAAGAAATGTGCGGATGTACCGGCACACATTCGTGCATTAACGATGGACTTATGAAGCTATTATATTGCATAAAATTGTTATATTTTACCTAATGTCTGTAATATTTTTGTGATCATTGTATGCCTGTGTAAGGTACGACAGCGTACTTTTCAACTCGGTAACATCACTACTGTCCACAATAAAGAAGATTTGATTTGATTTTTATTCGAATGCAAGCGCTAATTGAGAATAAAAACGTCGATAGTATTAATCTGGTGGCGAATTGCTAATGATCAGTAAATTTATGCAACGCCGGAAATAACGCCTCTTGGTTGGATAACCGTTATTGCCAAAATTTACATATGCGATTTCGTGTTTTAAACACACCGTTCAGTAGGTTGTTCCATTTTGTTACTTCAGGTAACCATATTAAAACCTAGCCAGATGCCGTAAAGACGATTTAAAAACCAAGTGACTGATGAAATCACTAACTCATAACTTCGAAAATTTGCACGTGTAAATTTGCACTGGCATAGTAAATAACGCACTAGGTATCACGTAGTTGCAAGAGATATCCGTGCCTATAAGTGGGATATAATAATATTCACAATATAACAGACTTAGTTATTTTCCATATTCAAACCCAGCCCAGCGCTCCCGACCTGCACCATCTTAAAAGCATTGTTCGATTAACGTTGCCTTATGAAAAGCCATTCTCATTTCTAATCTTAAAATATTCTAACGTACACACATTTTTTTCTACATAATATGCAAGCATGTGTAACATTAATAAAATCTGTAATTAATAAATGAAATGTAACTTCACGCCTGTAATTTCAAAATAGGTAGGCAGAAGAGTGTAGTACCCACCCACATTTCATTAGTTACGTTTATGTCCCTTCATGGAATAGGGGATGAGCCTATTGTCATACACCAGGCGCATGTCTAGACTTCGAGCCAAAAACCTAATATTACTCGACTCGGGGATTAAGCCCAAGACCTCTCGGCCCGCAATCTCGCTCGTAATCACTCGACCAACGAGTCATTCGAATTAAATAATATAAAAATCACGATAAGAGATATAGATATTCAACACCTCTACTATTTTATTGATGATGAATTTAATGTATTGAATAAATTAAGTAGCATATTAAAGAGTTATTGTATCACAACTCTAACACAAACGTAACAGACATAATGCATCTCACAAACATATCTCCCAAGCATATCATTTCACGAACACATTGTCCTCTGTCCATGTTCTATAGTACCTGAGCGGTTCTTAATTTGTATATATCTCGACACCGATGCCGACCAAATCTTAAACCAATTCCAGCGGTCAGGTATGCGAAATCTCTGTTCTAACCTGCAATATCACTGTTCCGTTCTTTGGCGTTCTCGTGTTAAATAGCATATTGTTTCATGCTGTACGTGGCATAGGAATTAGTGATGCGACGATGTGGTCCAACGTGCAATGTGAAAACCGATGACGCGTCTGTCCATTAGCATTCGCAAATTTATTTCACTTCCATTTGAAACTGTATATTTTGTGTCCATTTCAAAGTAATCAACAAATAACAATTGTTTTAATTATCTGTATACCCTACTTTAATATTTAAATTGGTTTACGTAAATTACGCATGTATATATTTAAATTACAAATAATTAATTAAAATGGGTATGACATTTCACTAGGTATCGATACAATGTCCAATATGCGATAATATATAACGCAATAAATAATAATAGACAATAGAAGCCTATGGTTTATAGATCTACATTTATTTATTTATACGATTAGAAAAATAATATAAAAATGTCTATGGTTGGAAATAGAACTGGTTAATAGACAAATTGGAAGGCTACTTCGAGTAATATGTATCTTCCTACTCAATAGAACGTCAACGAGGGTAAGGATTTGGATTACCGATTTAACGACCTTCCAAACGACTCCTACAGATCAATCCGATGTCAAATAAATTTCGTGTGCAGTAGAAAAATAATATTTGTTTATGGAAATTTATTTTAAATAATATTAATATAAATCAAGGTAATTTTAAGCTTAGCCTACAATAAGAAAAATATATCTACAATGTACGTATTATTCACAATACAATTAAAATAGGAAAGAGGTAGGTATGCAAAAACATAATATGATTTTTGATGTTGAAATACAACAGCTCTAAAAGATAAGACAATATAGAAAAAATAAAAATAAAACAGTGAAAGGAACTTAATATAAAAAATACCGTAGTTTCGTCTACGAATAAACGAATTATGAGATTAAATCATGTGTATTCGCTAAATCATTCTCTGCGCAAAACGAGTCACGAATCCCTTGAAGAATAGTTTGTGCGGTTGAGACTTTCGGAAGAATAAACACAGCAAAGATGTTGAGACAGTGCAAACAAATTTTCTGATAAGAGTGGCCTAGTTCAGCAAACATTGGAACAAAACAGAAAAGAAAGAATGTACGTGATATATTACTAGGAATTCGGATTATGAGCCACTCGAAATAGCTACAAATCTTATATACGAGTATCTCGTTATCTAACATCCAATAAGCATGTCTGTGCAAATCCGCTGGATGCTCAAGTAAGACCCAGTTCTTTTGGATTTAGTCGTGCAACGACAGGATGGGGGCTCGTTCACATGTAATATTATGCGATTCTGAAACGGCGTCAGTTGATGGCCACAAAATGCCACGCTTACGAAGACGAGAGAGGAATGGGGGTAATTAGGCCCTTTACCCTGACGCGGTAAAGAGCAAAAATATAACAGAGATATTTACTTACACGTATCTATATTTCCTACTAAAAACAATTATTCCTTAACAAATCTCATAAACCTTAGCGTGAATATTTCAATCGTCGTTACTAGTAACGAAGCATATATTAAGGTAGCAAATAAAACAACCTAAAACATCTTTTCATTCATTTTTTTTATATATTTCCGTTTAGTGGTCATGAAAAGTCACGTACTAATATCACATATCACGAAAAGTCGAAATCCTACGCGCGAAATGCTCACCAGATTTGTCATTAACCCTATAAAAAGCGTCTCTGTCACAGAAGTACGAGTAGGTACGAGTGGGAGACGCTTTCAAGTCGACATAGTAGTCCCATTAGTGCCAGTGGTACCGCACCTCGAAGTACAAATTTTAAGTAATCTAAAGTGTAATATAGATGCCTCGTACGAAGCGAACGTGCGCTGGTTCGCAACAATGTTGCCAGAAACTTAAACTTGCAACGAAAATTGCCCCTACTATGTTTAAATAACGTGCCGGGCTGCAAATACCGTATAGACGATTGTATCGTGAGAATGTGCGGAACTTTCAAATTGTACCACTATTAATTAGTTCCGGATCGTAAGCGTTCAAAAACTTACACATCGTTCGAAATATCGATGTTGTAAGTTGGGAGGGTTCTTTTCAAAATATTTCACCCCTTGCCGACTTTTACCCCATAATAAAATATAATCTCTTTTGTGTTAGCGCGACAGCGGACCCCGATGGGTATCTCGCCAAAGTTTAAGCGATTCAGTGATATCTAAATATTACAATCCGCTCCATTCAGAAATGCAAACGATGTTCTTAATACCGTTTCTTATCAAAAAATATTACCAATTCGCAAAGGTGTCTTATTTACGACAAATATTACCGTGGATCATTTCCTTCTTTCTTTGATTCATCACAAAGGTGAAACTGTACTTCAGTTTGAAAACGATAAATTAACAATCTTTACAATACAAAGATAATACATAATGGATTTTACCTTATTAAACTCTACTTAATTCAAATTTATGAAACAATTCCTTAATTTTTAGTAAGAAGATAACTGTAAACCGGACTATGCACCAGACGACTCTACATTCTATTTTAGGAAAATTTTGAAACATGACGTTGACTAGTACCAATGTCACCTTTCAATACAATATTACACTAAAGCTTGTCCCTATAAGCATATATGTATACCACAAGATTTATAGCAAGGTGTTACTGACATGAATAGACGTCAACGAAGGCCAGTTTGAAACCCGAATTAAGTTTTTATTATATATTCAAACAACACTATGTAATAGAAACAGGCTAAATGTATGTCTAGTCTTAAATACATTAATTGTAGCAAGTTGGCATATAATTTAGATTAAATAAAACGAATAACCGAAAATGATATGAAAAACGTCAAATTATTTATGTCGATCAATGAACGTGTTTTATAAAAATTATTGAAAACCTTGTAGCGAGCGACTACTTAAACAAGGCGAACTGCTTTTTAGTTTAAGCGTTATACTATAGCTTATGAGTCGCTCTACTTTCTTGAATAAATAAAGTGTCGTTGTGTTGAGCTAAAATGAAAGTTGGCCGCGATGGGGAGAACTCATGCCTTCGTATACAACAGACACCTTTATCATAACACCTTTCGTGTTTATAAGCGAAGTATTTCCAAGTCGTTGCAATTTATTACAGTCGATATATTTAACTTCAAGTGACGACTGCTTTGAAAATAAGGTTTGTTTATTTTAGCAAGTACTTCTTAAACTAAAAAATTTCTCAATGATATTTAGTATTAGTAATTTCTCAATGATATTTAGTATTAGTAATTTCTCAATGATATTTAGTATTACACTTAGGTTATTTCCTGTCAAACAAATAATACGTAATTTTAACCGTCGAGAGATACTCGTATGTAAGTTAAACTATCGAGTAAGAACTATGCTATTAACCGATTTGAAAACGTAGACCATGTTGGTAGAAATCCATTGGCGTTTTGACACGTAAATTATACGATACGTATATATGTACAGGTGTGCATGTAAGTATGTATCACGCGCAACGCTTTAATATTTACGTTACCTACTTTCAGCGACATCTTTACAATCCTTCAGTCGGCGAAGTTTGTTTACACTGTGCAAAGTTTTGATGTCAGAGACGCTTCGCGTCAAAGATAAACGTAGGCGCCCTGCCCCGCAGGCATTCTGTCTTTGCATACACGTTTTTCCATTTTACCAAGCCGCTGCAGTACAGTTAAACATAGCACACGTCACACTCAGTGTGCACACTCTGAGACACGCGTTTTGTGTCCGGTTTCTTTAAAAAATATGTTCCCCTTTAAATAATAAATTTTGTTTAATCCATCAATATTCTTCGAAAAGTTGATTGTCACAATCTGTTTATTACACTATATTACAATATATTTATTACACGTATGTATCTAAACTAGTTATAATCATTTAGGTTATAACAGTGTCCAGTGGCAATGGATATCATTCAATTGTATTTATATGATAAAACCAGAACATGTCAACGCAATAGGTCATTCGTATTACAAGCATGTGTTCCAAGGTTTTGTGTGCATATTGGGCTGAACAACACAACCACATGTCTAATTTACTGTCAAAATTAAGTATCAAATTCATACACGCGAAGGTTTTGAAATATTAAGCAACTGAGGATTTTGTTAATTAGACGTTAATTAACACAATCCTTAGTTACTAAAAGCTCATTCTAACGCGTAAAGCGTACGAGTATATTGTCGTAAAATCATTTAAACAGATACCCTTTTGAAAACAGAAATAAAACGAATATGTATTAATCTTAACGACAATATTCATGAGATTCGTTATTATTGGAACAAACACATAAGTATATACCTATAGAAGCAAAAAGAACGAGAATCGAAAGGAAAAACAACGAGTGTAAATAGACGTCACAATAAATCATGAAGAAGAAATGTGCAATGGGGCGTTATTCTGTTTTCTTATTAATAGTAACTCAAGTACTCTAAGAACTTCTCCTCCATGTGTTTACTTTTAATTAATCGAAGCCGTACAGAACTAAGTTAGCACCATTAACAAATAGAGCGGTACTCAAACGTAATACATGCATTGTTTACGTTGGAAACTTGGCTACATTAAACAGCATCTTGACACGTTCTCAATTCTGTGCAAACATTTCTGAAGGTACCGCCGCAGTAACCAGATATCCATAATAACTACTTTACACTGTTATCCATTATTGCTTAATTATTATATATATAATATATATTGATATCCATTATTACTTAATAACGGATAAAATGATTATAGAAAAACCGAATAAATTTTATATGAAGCATGTATTGACGAATATTATTTGTTAATCGGACTAATAGTTTACGAAGCACGTACATGTAAAGGAATTAAGTTGTAATATGCTTGAGAGCTTCGTAGCATGTAGCCTCGTCAGCGTCAGCGGTCAAATCGTAGGTGGGGTTAAGAGCAGCAGCATCACAAATACGCAGAAAAAAAAATGGTCAATGTTATCTTCTCAGTTGAAAATTTGTCAGGTGATCGTTTATATATTATAGTGAATAAAAAAGTCGTCAGCTGCTTGTATCTCGGTGGAAAGATCCTCAGGCGATGCCCTGAAAAGTACAACATTGCAGCCAGATGGGAGCATCGATGGCCTACTTTAATTCATCAACTGACGACTTTTCTCTCGGCGTACTGCTGGCTGATGTATTTATGGCTTTTCTTTTTTTTATGGCTTTATTTCTTTATGACTTAAGGATCATGGATAAAGATATGCTTGCAATGCTTACTCTTCAATACAGAATCTAAAAATTTTTATCAATCACTTTTTTACCTTTGAAATATTGTAGAAAATGCCAATAAACAAAAAACCTACATAATACTTCGGCGTTTTGCGATAACGAGACTATCGCATTATAACAAGAAGTCTTTTAATGAAGATATAAACAGTGTGTTACAATAAAGATTGATGACAACATTCAGTCAGCGTTGGTTTCCTAATAACTTTCGTCTCAGAGAAAAATCGGGAGTTAAGATTCCAATCCAGTTACGTTTCAGCCCCACTATGGGATAGGGGGTGAGTCTATTGCGATGCACCGGCTACCAATCTGCACTACGAGGAGTTTCAAGAATTAGGAATTTCAAATGAGAAGAACCGAAAAGTAATCAACCCGAAGATCGAACCTCTCGCTTAGTAGTCGCGCTTGCTACCACTTGAATAACGATGTGGTCAGAAGACAATTATTTCCTCCAGAAATATCAACGATCAATTACCCAATTTTAGGAAGATAAACGGAAAAAAATAAATAAAACCGCGCTACACAATTGCCTCGTATCGGAATATAAACGAATAATTATCCGAAAATAATGCATTCGCCCCCATTTCGAGTTCTCCAAAGTGATAATTACAAGCCGCGTCGTGCAAAAATCCTGAAAACACTCAGTGAAGCGGCGTGTGCGCGACGCGCTCATTAATTTACGACGGGGACGTTTTAAAAAGCCTCCGCAAGGTTTTCATTAACGCTTCGTACATATTCTCGCTTCATGCACAAACACTAGTTAG
>DWJK01001836.1:0-15938 GCA_018248815.1 Croniades pieria auraria
CTGATCTTAATCCACTGGATTATGATTTATGGTCAGTTTTAGAGAGTAAGGCTTGCTCTGAACGCCATGATAATTTGAAGTCCCTAAAACAATCCATACGATTGGCGGTGAAGAATTTTTCCATAGTAAGAGTGCGTGCTGCTATTGATAACTGACTTCAACGTTTAAAGGACTGTATTGCAGCCAATGGAAACCACTTCGAATAAGCTATATATATTTTTAATGGTTTTACATTAATGTATTAAACTAACACACTGTAAAAGTAATAGATGTTACGCAAAATAAAAAAATGTTGTGTTCCTTTGTAACAATATTTATGGCAAGACTCAGTATTCTTCTTTTTGCTTTCAATATAAATTCTGACTTACATTCCAGCAATGGTTAATACTGATACTGGAAGACTAGACCAGTTATCAGCTTTAATCGGAGTTCTGACTATCACATAATGCTCAAAATACAGTTTTTCGCTTCTGTCGGCAGTCCTCATGACTGCCATGTTTTATTTCTTTGAATATGTAGCAGTCTGAAAGCTTCTTTCGTATCATCTACACTTAAAAATAGGGAATGCATTAGTAATGTCAGCTGCAAAATTGCAGTATGAATGCGGTTGATGTAATGCGGTTGTGTGGTTGAAACAACATACCGGCACAACGACTGCAACTAAAGTGCAATTTTGCAGTTGGCCCGTAGTTCTAATGCAGTCTGGTGTGTAAGCACACTGAATGAATACTTACGAGTCACATGAAACACGACGATGTAACTTTTGTTGAATTGCTATTTAACTTTGAACATTTACTTTAAAATATCACATCTTATGTTTTGTTTTCCAATTTCAAACTAAGTTTATTAGAGCATCCATTACTATTACTTGCTTGTTACCATTGCCTAAACCTTTCAATTAGGTACACATTACGTTAATTATCTAATCTTTTCTATAAAAAAAGTTGCTTTATGTACTTCTTGGGCCTTCGCATAATAAATAGGTATCGAAGGGTTCCTTTCGTTTTTACAGTAGCATGGCATCGTCCGCAATCTGCGTCGTCTCGGCAGGAGGAGGAGTTGATACAGAAGAGTCAGCGCGCTCTCTCCAATACCACCGACCCTCTCGAGAAGTTGAGGTTACTCTGCCTCTCGCGCGGCGCCTCTGGAATCTTGGGACTGGGCAGGTTAGTCACAGAAAACTAAAACCAAGTAACACATTTTATGCAGTAACCAAAAGTAAGGTATCAGTAAGGGACATGGAGCATGGACAATCACTTGATGGCTTTGGATAAGCAATTGAACAGAAGAAAAAACAAGTAATTATTTCATTATTGTTTTGCCGCACACAAGCATTAATAAAACGGTTAAAACGGTTTTTACCATTTTGTTAATACCATGACTGACGTACGGTAGTGTAATTACTTTAGTATTGTGCGATAATAATCATTATTAAAATTTGAGGAAAACAAATATTAATTGCATGTTTTCGCAACGGGTTGAATATCAAAATGTACTATGAAGGATTGAGATACGTTGGATTGAGAGAAATTGAAGAAATGTTCAGCTATAAACTTTTATAGCCGAACATTTCTATATAATTTTTTCTATAAAGATTTTGGATGCGACAAGCCTAGGACAGGGCGCGATGGCGCTCATTGGGGGAGGCCTATGTCCAGCAGTGGATTGAGATAGGATGATGATGATGAAACGGATTGGGGTGTGGTGAATAGATAAATTTGATATTTTTGGTGATCATAATGGTGAATCAAACAGTTGTATACTAAACCTGAACTATTTACGTAGTTCAAATTAGTGAGACCTACTGTCCTATTCTACTCTTATAACTTTTGGCGCCTTCTTTGTTCCGTAATGGTGACCAGGATCTATTTTTGAATTTTGCAGAATTTTCCGCAGAATGGACGACGATGGAAGTAAGCAATTGAACAAAGAGGAATTTTTCAATGGCATTAAGGAAACGGGATTAGAACTCAACAAAGCGGTGAATTTGTGTTTGTTAATTTATTTGAGGATAAGAATTTGTTTGTACAGCGGAGCGAAAATAAAATCAGTTTGAATTTAGAATCTATTATTTCTTTGGTAAATGGCAATACTTTTTTATATTTAGCCTGACAGACAGGCAAACGGGCCACTTGATGTTAAGTGTTCATCGTTGCCTACGGACATTTGCTACACCTGAGATGTGGCCAATGCGTTGCTGGCTTTGAAGGAGAGCTCTGTTTGCGTTTATTTTTGAAGAACCGCATTTAATGGTGCTCTTCTAAAACCTCAGATGAAGCTCATTCAACATTTATACGTGCGCGGTAAAAAGGAGCGACCAAACTTTGTAACTTTGAAACTAATTGTATATGTATGAATGTTCAAAGTGCTCATAATGTTTTGTTTTTAGGATGCGGAGGAGTTGTTCAACAGATTTGACACAGACAAGAGTGGTTCGATTAGCCTGGATGAGTTCCTCAAGCAAATACGTGTAAGTCTTACTCTTATCGTAAAATTACAAAATTTAAATATAGATCTGTCCTGTTCCCTACATATGATTCTGTTCACTACAAAGATGTGTGGCATTCACACAGAAAAACTGTCTTAAATGTAAAGCTACATCTATGAAACACTTGCTGGCCTTTCACTGCAGTGAAATTCTAACACAGCATATTTGCCTTTTAAATTATTACGATTAATAACTTTTTATGATGTTGGTGACGTTTGCCAATGACATTTACGTATACATTGGAAATAAAAAATTCAGAATTTGCGGTCGATATACGTTCACAGGAGTTGCAAAATGTTAAACAACAGATAACCGCTATCCGAATGTACAATTTCAGCCTAACATGTCAGAATCCCGGAAAGCCATCGTCGAGCAGGCTTTCAAGAAGCTCGACAAGACGGGTGACGGCATGATTACTATCGACGATATCCGCGGAGTGTACTCCGTCACAGCACACCCGAGGTGAGAGGCAAACTTTGTTTATGCTCTTAGAAATTTGAATTTAGAATAGCTCTTAGGAATTTGAATTTAGAACAGCTCTTAGGAATTTGAATTTAGAACAGTTTTTAGGAATTTGAAATTATAACTCTGAGGCGATTCTATTGATGTTTTAATTATTATACTTCCAGGTACATGAGTGGTGAAGAAACAGCTGAGGTTATATTGACCAAGTTTCTTGGAAACTTCGAAACTGAAGGGACCGTGGATGGAAAGGTTAGTAAGATTATGTATAGCGAAACATCACATATTAGGGGACTTCTTTTTAAATGTATTTAATAGAGATGCATTAAAGAAGCATGGCAAGTCTCTAAGGATAGAGATTTTCTCGGTTGATGCTCTCTACCTACCCCGTAACGAATCTAGCGTGAAAATATAATATTTAAGAGAATAATTGTTCAATAGAGATTTACTCGACGTGCCTGTTATCCATAAGTTAATCTCGACTATAGGAAATTATTGAATTAGGTCACAAATAAAACCGACAAATGTAAACAAAAATAACCCGTTAATAAACTTACTTTAATTTCATATTAATTACTTTAATTTCATATTTTCCTAAGTACCTATTGTCTTATTCCAGTAGACTCTGTAGCCACAGTATTAATAATAAAATGGATGATAGATTATATTTTTAGATACATGGAATAGTGATAGAATTCACCAGAACACAACATTTTGGTGTGCAGTCCAAGGCAACACCTGTAAAGCTCTCCACCAGACGTTTGCAGTCCCGGATTGGTTATTCAATTTTTGTTTAATAACTAATCCACTCATATGTCTTGAAACGAATTACTATGGCATTAGACTCATCTCCTATTCTATGATGGGACGTAAACGTAACTGGTGAAATGTGGGAGTGTACTACACTCCTCTGCCTACCGCTTCGGAGAATACAGGCGCGATCTTAAGTTTGATGTTTTTTGGCTGATTATTTACAGTATACATTGCACTGTAGATATTTGTATACATTTTATATAAATATTTCGTTGTCATTCCAGGTTACCTTCGAAGAGTTTCTGAACTACTACAGCGGGATCAGCGTATCAATTGATAATGATTGCTACTTCGACCTGATGATGCGCCAGGCTTATAAGCTGTAATGATGTGCATTATAAATTACCCTTGTTCTAACACAAGCACAGCACAGCGAAGGAGAAACCGCATGATGTTCCTCTGAGCACCAAATTTATTTCTATTTTGACGTAATAATTGTTCCTTGATGTAACAAAACTTATTGATTAAATTATTGTCGTGTGGTATATTTAATAAAGATTAAAACACTTTGTTTCTTTGGTTTTTATCGCGTGCTTATAAGCACGCGTTGGTCAGAATTGCGTATATTATTTTTAAAAAAATTGCTGACTGAATACAAAAATGTACCTGCAATGTCTATTTGCGATATGATGTTCCTGGAATGTCCGCTATTTTGAGGCGAAATACAAATATAGATAATCATTATCTAATTTGGTACGTCGAAATTAAATCGTTGAAATATTATATATGAGCCTTATGTAGAAACGAAATTTTTCATAAATATAGGTATAATGTAAATTTATACAGTCTTCAAACCATGTGCCTAAAACAAGAATATTTGAGGCTTCTGTAAAACGAAATGTTTTTATTCCATTTACTTACAACATCGGGTACAACATGCTCGTGGTAGTCAAATTATGGAATAAAGTTGCGAATGTTTTTGCACTTGTTTTAGAATCACTAACGGAAGTTTCCATGTTCTGTCTATCATATAAAGGCCCAATGGTATTCTCTGTATCCGTGAGACCGGTTATTTCATACAACAGCTCATCGTCTACCATTTGTTCTATTGTAGTAAATTGTGTATAATCTGTATAATCGGTATCGTTTCTGGAACATTCTGTGATATCTCCTGGCGTTGGGACGAACCGTGCCGGCATCGGTGGCTCGGCCTTAGCGTAACCGATGCTATAGAATATTTTGTCGAGAACACCGGTTGCTCTAAATATGAAGAACAGTAAGATAATAGCTAACGCTGACATGATGCAGTCGCAAGCACCGCCCCTGTTCACTGGGCAGGGTCCACCACCTCCGCACATGAAACACTTCAGTCTCGCGGTAAGTAAGAACACCACACATATCGGGATCAGCGACAGCATTTGGAGCATGAAGGATATGAAGTTGTAGAGCGTTTGCAGGACCATCCTTATGACATTCTCTATCATAAGAATGATGGTCATAAAGACTCGGACAAGCATTTGAATCCCGCATATCCCGGTTGACAATACCGCATGCACTGTATGACACATTTTGGACAATTATTCTGTAAAGCGACATTAAGTAAATATGTTAGTAGACGAATTGAAAAGAACAAATTATGTAAATAGCATTAGAGTACAGAAATGTTACCTTGTGCGTCTGTTTATTATTATTTTTTTGAATATTAGTTTTGTTTTATTAACCGATGCAATGCTTTGTATCGTCTGGCATTATTGGAATACTATGGATATAAAAATAAGACAATAATAATTAAACGTCAGATATCCACATAATACAGGACATGGTATACAGGAAATTGACAAATTCATTTTTCACCTGACAGAACAGGCACAAGAAAATTCCATAGTATAAAATATGGTTAGTAGTGACCATGCTGATTTACGTTGTTTACTTAAAACAAATTTCTACATAAAGAACAAAAATTGCATTCCAATCATAGTTGTGCTTGCTACTAATGAAGAAATTACTTACTTACTAATGTTTCAGAGAAAGATACATAAATCTTAGTCACATACAGGAATAATAACGATTTTATGACATGTCAAAAGTACATTGTCTGTCATGCCAATATATTGTATTAAATGACAAGGTTATAAAAACGAAAAAAATTAAACCAAAAAAATTGTAAAATGTGTTATAAATACTAAAAATGCACACATAAATATGTGTTTTGTAGCATATACAACAATAATATGCACGTTGCAAATGATTTCAAGAATTATTTTGACGATCCTGTTCGCAGTGGAAGACTTGATACGGCTGGTCTTGCACACAATTCATAGTTATATTTCTACTTGTTTTCAATGCATTTCCTTAGTCCCTATGTTTTTAGGGTACATTTGTATTAAACAGTATTATAATTGTAACGTGTGTCGTACAGGATGTTATCCGTACACATATTGTAGCGGTTGTGGATTCACGTTGATTATTGTTGCGATATTAATCATACTCGTTATACTTCTCTACTCGTATTGGTTCGAAGATATTCTGGAACATTTCGAAATAAACAACCCTTGTAATTTATTTCGCAAATATATTAAAAACCGAGAAACATTATACAATGTTATCAAACCAAGATCACTGCTAATAGATACGGCTGGGTCGAATGAACAAATTTTGCGTAACATGACTGATCTTGACGATCCTCAACCAATTAGTGACTCAGTTCATTTCAATTCATACGAACATGATTCTTTCGATAAACAACATTTCAGCGGAGACGAGTATTTTTTTACCAGTACAACGGCAACTGATGGAGCTAATGTAGTCACAGACTTACCGAACAGTGAAATATTATCTAAGAACGAAAATATTGATAAACAATCCAAAAAGGTGTCAGAAAAATTTAACAAGCAACAACATAAAACCAGAAGCACAGTAAAGTCGCCAATAGAAGAAGCTCTATTACGAAATAAGACAGAGAAGACATTGCTAAATATCTTACTTGAAAGTAGTATATCACAAAATAGCCCTTATGATAATTCCACATTTATATCTTGACGATTCGATGATATATTATTGTCCTTATTCATAAATGCATGTATGAAATTTGGAATGGTATATTATTTTAAGGCGTCATAACTATAGTATTAAAAACATACAACAATTATATTGAATACACATTATTTGTATATGATTAACTTTCATACGAAAAGTAAGGTAAAAAATACCAGAAAATCAAGTAAAATGGCCGATGGTAATTATTATAGTCTCGTCAGTCACAAGTAACCGTTTGAACCAAAAAAATTGTAGATATTTGTTGGCTGAAATTATAATATTGAATGCTGTCGTTAACATACATAAAAAAAATTCTGCGTTTAAGTTACAGATAATGAATATTGGTAACATAATATTTAGTCTATTCTAATGTCAAGAGTATATTAATGACCGTGGAGATATTAAGTATAGAGTAGGGAAGACATACGACTGCTTGTAAGCGGCAACGTTCGTTAGTTAGAAAGAGAGATACTCTGTCTCTGTCTATCTCACTACTGATGCATGCGCAGCAAAAGAACAGCTTGTTTTTCGAATAATGAATTCACGCTAGCTCTACTTGTGCATGCGCAAGTAGAAAGAGACAGATAGGTAGCCTCAATTGCTTTTTCTTTTTTTCGATGGACATATTTTAGGCTGGCTCCGCTACTCTATATATAATATTTCTATGTCTACGACAGTCATACAATTGACAGACATCACAACTCTAGTTCTTTAGTTGTAATGTATTTTATATTAAGCGTCTTTTGGTAATAAATATCATTTGAACAAAAGAAAAATCCAAGAATAGTATAATGGTATGCAATATTACAATTCGTTTGGGAATATCATATGTTAAGATTGGTAATATACGATAATATTTCCGCCTACAGCGTGGAGTTTTGACTCAGACTATTCAATGGTAGAATTATATAAATAAATAAAATTGGTATTTCGGTATTTTTTACCGACTTCTATGTCGAATAATAATATTCATATCTCTACACAAATATGAACTTAATTTGAAAAAAATACATTGGAATCTATTCTCAGTGCATGATTTTTCTGAAAATCTTTGTGGTAAAGTTAAAATGAATCCAGTAGATAGCAATTTATGCAATGCACCACATGATACCCAAAACCTACTAACATTTTGGGAAAAAGTCACTGTAGCTTTTAAGTTCGTATGGTTGCCCAAAGGAAGTCAGTTTAATCAAGAAATAAATAAAAATAAACAACAAGATACCAGTAATTTATCAGTGAATGACGAAAATGCTGACGCAAGCATATACAGTGACGATGAACAGATATCCAAAGACATTGAATTATCAAGCGGTCCATCTGTCAAATCTAAGAAAAAATTAACTGCATCCTTCCAAATGCAGAATGAAATTGCAGAAGTTGATATGATCAAAGTAAAATATTTAAATATACAGGATGAACAATATTCATCAACGAGAAATAACAAGTTATATGAGAATCAAATAGATAATAATTTAAGTTTCATTAAATTACCTGTATTGCAATTTTTCGAAACTAAACAAACGAATGAAAACGAAAAAAAAGAGACTGTTCCATCGAAGCACAGTATAAAAGAAAAAGACGAACGATTTCTACGAGAAAACCTCAGTGAGAATACTTTGATTGACATAAAAAGCACTGTTGATAGTACCTCAAATACTTCCCATAATGTCGATAGCAAAATTACACAAACTGATGCATGTATATGCGAAAACTCTCCTTATATGTTTAAAATATATCCTAAAAGCATAGGAAAAACGAACAAAACTAGCGCTAGCGACATAGTTGCCAAAAAGTCGAAATCTCAGCAAACAAAATATGACGCACCTAGTTTAACAAACAAAAGTTCAATGGTAAATAATACTTATGGGAAACAAAAGAAGAATGCAAAATCACAATATGATATGATTACTTGTGTCTGTAAAAGAGTTGGTACTAAAAATAAAGGTGTTACGGATAATAAAACTCAAACAGCTATGACTAAAAGTAGAACTAAATCAGTTCAAACAAAATCTCCTTCAATTACTAAATCTATGAGAGTCCAAAAAGATTTTACTCAAGGGAATAAAAAATTAATCAAATATTTAAATATATTTTATAAAAAAGACTCAAATCGAACAAAATCAACCAAACGGAAAAAGACATCCACTAGTGTAGTACCGAAGCTTGATGTAAAAACGCATACAGAAAATGTGAAATTATTTGATACTGATGTAGTGGAAAATGTGAATAATTTTCATAAGTATTATAATGAAATTTATAGTAATGAAAATATACGATTAAATAAAGAAGAATTAAAATTGAGATCTGTGAAGTCGGATTTCGACAGCAATAATCATCCTGCTTTAGATTATAATGGTAGTGCCACGAGGAATCGTCCTCGTCATCTTCATAACACTCGTTTAAACTCTAGGCATAAATTGAAGAAAAAACAACCTGATCCTACATTTTGTAAGTGCATGAAATCAAATCTAAGTATACAGTTTCCAATAAATCGAACGAGAAGTTTGTGTCGATTTTACTATAAAGAAGATAATGTCCCCCATAATAATCATTATATTAAACAAGAATCGGGCGATTGGCTAGAAAATCCAGGACAAGTAAGAAGCAAAGGGAAATTTAAAAAAAAGAAGCGTAATAATTATATAACCAAACAACTATTAAAGAAGTCAGAAACAAACTATACTAATTATAATATCGAATCGGGCTATAAAGAAATAAAACCGATTTATTTCAATACATATAAACATAAGTCCGATAGATCTATGAATGGGATGAGTTTTAATTATAATCGTTATCGTAAATCGACATTTAAAAATACTCGCCGAAAAGAAAAAAATACCGATTACAACATTCTATATTCTTTAAAAAATGGGCTGATATATGTGGGCAAAAAATACAGAAATGACATACGACACAAAGTTAACAAGAAACAGAAAAATAATTTCGATTATGATACATTTTTAGCAAATACTGTCAAATATACCAGTAGTACATGGCCTGCAACCTATCCCAACTTTATTGGTCCGCAGAACAGGTCTCATCCCAGTTTTGTGTCTATTTGGCGATATTGTACGCATATTGCTCTTGTACTGTGCGCATGTGTTGTTTGGTGTCCTTGTATTTTAGCTTTATATTTGTTAGGGATTTGCCTTTTTCAGAATTAAATATTAAAAACCTTGCAGTCAAACAGTCTGTCATTTATGAGTTATTTAAAAAAATAAAAGCTTTGGCCAACATTTGTTAATGAATGAATGAATCGATTATAAATCTGTGTTTGAAAAATGTTATTCTTGAGATTGTTCAAAATCTATTGAGCCTAATTGATTCAAATTTAAACGACTCTAAGTGCAACAGAAGTCTAAAGAATGCTTTTTAATCGTATTCTCATGTGTCAATTTATTCAAAAGATTCGAATAGCACATAGACACACGGAGATGTTCTCAGATGCAAGCGCACACGCACATACACACGAGAATCACGGGCGCGCGTGGCCACGCACGCACACCCGCACGTAAGTACACGCACATACGGAGATCAATGTAAAAATTGAACGGCTTCTTAAGATGTCAAAACGTGAAAATATGGTGAAAATTCGGTTTTCGAGATATGGGGTGAAAGTAATAACTTCCCAATTTTTGAACATTTTGGATTTCCCTAGCGGGGAGTTATAATTTTACGGACCGCATAATATTCTTGGGGTTTCGGAACTTGATTTACACAAATACTGTCGTCGTTTATACGAGAAATATCTTTTTTAAAATTCTTAATACTGTATCGATCTTTATGTATAAATTTGCCAGCTAAGAGCAAAAAATAATTTGAAATTGGTAAAGAAAAAGGAGTAACAATAAATATAATTTAATTTAAGAACAGGGACTTAAAATTAGTGCGTACAGAAAAAACAGCACATTATAGCTCGACAGAGCTCCATAGAAACTATACAAGGCGTCCAGCATAAGAACGCAGCTAGAAACATTAGTACGTTACTAAAGTTTCTCATAAACGCTAACAGACTCAAACACTGAGGATAGAAATTCGGACAAATATGATAGACCCATAGACAAGGAGTCTGCCGTAACGTCGTTAAAAGCATATGTCGACAACTAGTAATGGCTTGTCGTTCACGTTTTCTTATTCTTCGTTTTCTTGCTTTACTTTTACTTTCAAATTCCATTTGCTCCTTTTTCGTTCTACCCTTATCAGCAAAAGATTGATAAAACGCAGTATCCAGAAAATGATCAGCAAGGATTGTCAGAGTATCCGATCCTCGAACAGTTTCTGCTACTTGTAACTTTTTTATCAATAACGCGTCATCAAACCACTTCTTCACCTTATTGAACGTCCCTCGAGGGTCCGTAATTCGGTCTCTTACGTACCAGAAACTTGCTTTGGGATCTTTTATTATTGCTAATACTATAGAAAGTACACGAAGTACTATTCGTAATACAATTTTTAGTATTCCTAGTAAAAAGGCAGAACAAAAATTCGTGTCTAATGGCTCTTCTTGCATTTTTTTTTTCATTAATTTTATTTCTTTTAACCTTAGCTTCACCGCCTGTTTCTCTCTTTTCCTTTCAAGTTTTGCTCTGCGTTTAGAATCTTTCTTAAATTTACGTTGACTAATTATTTTATTTCGTCGTTTATTTGCAAGTTTTTTTTTCCTAATTTTTTCTTCATCCTTATATTTTTTCGATTCACTATTAATGTTATTTATATTACACTCACATGCGTGTGAACAAGTACACGTCACTATTCCTTTCTTGACAGTATCTTTGTTGAGCTTTTCCGCGTTAGGAGATCTAATTTCTTCTGTTTGCGGCCGCATATTATTAATGTTATTACTGTTTACATTTCCATTTTCATAGTTGTTTTCATATTTATTTGTGGGTTCTTTAATTTTCCTTTGAGTTAAACGGTCACCTGAAATATAAAAATAAGATATATTTTTTGTCACATTTAACTAAAAAATTGCTATTCGTTAAATACAAATCCATCAGTAATTTGAAGTAATAGACTAATTCATATAAATTTAAATATTTAAGGTTAAATACCTGTAAATTTATTGGTACCTATTTCATAAACAGAACTTCTTCTAGGTCTTTTTACGTGACCGCTCGTATTTTGAGCAGAGATGTTTTCTGACTTGCTGCAAATACGAGTACAAAAGATACAAAACTTGGACCTTTTCTTCCGATTAGGGTTTTTGCAGATGTCTTCTGTACATTCTGTTAAACCTAAATTCATTCTTTTACCGATACACTTACAGTATATTGGAATTTTACGTTTTGAGGCAGCCGCATCTCTGCAAATTCCGGAAACACATATATCATCTGTAACATTATTAATCATTTTTTCTTGAATTTCTTTAGGGTTTACAATGCACATCTTGTCCATATCTAACTGCACTTCTAGTAATGGTTTGTTATGATTTAGATTGTGAGTGTATTTGCTATTTTTTCTTTTTCTTCGTATATTTCTTAAAGTTTGGACGTCACACGTAGAGTCTCCGCATTCTACTATCTTTTTTTCGCACCAGCAATTAAAATTGGTTTGTCTATTTTTATATGCCTTTTTACAAATTCCCGATGAGCATAATTCTCCTTTTCTTAATATTCCTCGTGAAGGGCAAATACACTTAAGTTCATATTGTCCACGCGTTCCATATTTTTTTAAGTATTCTTTGATTTCTATGGGATTCAACAAGCACATATTTTTTGGATTGACTTGAACTTCAAAAAATGGCTCACCAGTTTGTTCACTTTCGTGTTCTTTTATTTTATCATCTGTTTTGATATTTTGCTTCGATGTTGTTTGCAATATTTCTAACTTCGTGGAACCATTTTTTAACTGTGATATTTTTTTTTTCGATAATTTGTCGTCGCGACTTTTTAAATGTATGTTATTATTAATGTTTATCCTTGTGTATTTTCCGCAGGTATCTTCGGAGCACTCGTTAATAACATTTTTTCTATCGCATTTGCATATAAAATTATACTTGCGACCTTGTGCAGCTTCTTTACATTTGCCTTCTTTACAGGTGTTATTATAAGATTTTAAATTTATGAATTTTTGTGAATATTTATTGCATATAGAAAACAATTTGTCTTTCATTTTCACAACGCTATTGAATCCTAAAGAACTCCGGGATAATTTACATATAGCACTTGTGCATTCATTTGTCACTAAATCCGGTTCAGTTTTACTATCGCATCTACAAATGAAGCTTCTCATTTCCTTTTTGGCAGCTTCTAAGCACGGACCTTCACTACACTTTATTTTTGTCGGTTTTATCGAACCATAGTAGTTCATTTTTTGATCATTTTCGATGTAGTCTTGATGCGTTCTTTTTGATTTTGGTTTCTTCTCAAATTTAAAGTTTCCTACTACTTCCTTTCGATTTCTTCTACTATTTTTTAACGAATTGAGTAGAGAAGTGTCATAAGGTTTGTAATCACGATCTTCTGAATTCCATTTTGCTTGAAGTTCCATTTCATCTGATATCTTTTGCTTCTTTTCTCGTTTGCCGTACTTTTTTGGTGCTTTAGACTTGTTTTTCCTACCATTTTTATTATTATTTACCTCGTCGTTTGTTACTATAACATCGTCAGGGAGTAGTACATTGCGACCTTTTCTTTTGTGAATTGCTACTGGTCTGTTTTTAGTATCCATCCAAACCTCAGTAGTATCATTATCTCCGTATAACTTTGTAATGGATTCCCAAGTCTTAGGTGTATATTTTTGTTTATGATTTTCATCGATCACTTCTTCATTACACCCACAAATGTCAAATTTAACTTTTTTGCGCTTTTTTCTTGTAGTATGGTCTTTTTCCATTGAGTCAGTTTTTGATTTAAATGGAGTGGTGTGAACAGATTCATGTGATATAGGGCTTAGACCTACACTTTCGCGATTCACATCTTTCTGTATTTTCTTTGTCGTTTTTTTGTTTAGATACGGTTCAAGTGATGATAAGAATTGCATAGTCCGATAACATTCTAATACAATTCCTTTATCGCCTTGGGCAAAGACTGACTCCATAATGATTCGTATTAAAAGATGATCTGTACAGTTTATTGGCCTCTCGTAAGAGGCGATTAAAATATTTTTACCCTTTTATTCCATTTTAATTTCTACTGTACAATTTGAAATCTAACAATACATAACACCATAAATTTTTAAATCTCCCAAATAACAAATTATCAAAGTGACGGTAGTTGTCACCAACAAATGTCAGTATATTTTTTTGTTAAAATACGAGTCTTTTAATCAGTTTTGATTCCTAAATAACAAATATAATAAATAAATAATAAATTATCAAAGTGACGGTAGTTATCACCAACATATGTCAGTATGTTTTTTGTTAAAATACGAGTCTTTTAATCATCAATTTTAATTCCCAATACTGAAGTATGTACTTTTCCTTGTCCGAAATTCGTTTCATTTATTAAAAAAATAATAATCGACCCATTAACATTCCACTGTTGGAATATGGGTCTCCTATCATATTGAGAGGGTTAAGACCGTAGTCCGCCACGCTGGCCAAGTGCGGGTTGGTGGACTTCACACACATAAGAAAATATTATATTTTTTATTTTATTTTTTTAATTCTAAGGTGTGCGGTTTCCTCACGATGTTTTCCTTCACCGTTAGCAAGTGATATTTAAATTTAAAACGCATTTTTGTAAAGAGATGCGCGCCATGGGTTTGAACCTAGCACCCCTGGAGTGAGAGGCTGAATTCTTAACCACTAGACTATCACTGCAGGTCGAGATATTATATAATAATAATAAATATATCTATAAATGTAACTAATTAAGAAATTTGTAGCGAGTCGAAAAATTTATTATGTAATTTATAAACGTAGTAAAATGTGTGACAAAAGTTATCTATAAACTCATTTTACCAGCCATACCGAGAGAAATATTATATTACTTGTCTCATACTAATACTCATACTGTACTCGTTCAATAATTTGTTACAAATTGAGCATAAAGGAGTAGTAATAATTTATTCGGATAATATTTAAATTCGTTCTTAAAAAGTTACGTTGCCGTGGGAAATGAATTATTGATAATGGAGCTGAAATGTAAAAAAAGAAAAATTTTAATAGCTAATTAATTATTTATCATTATGATTATGATTGCTAATGGTTTTTTTAATTAGTGTGAATTTTTAAATTATTGTGGATTTTCAACGCATTTCAAAGTACAGCTAGTTTTATAAGTTTCTCTTATAAATACGCGTATAAGCCTTTTTAATATTAACAGTTCAACAGTGTACCTATTACTATGAACTATACGGTTGACATTATGAAAATATTTTTGGCAAACAAAGTAAACCAACGTCCACTGACAACACTTATATCAGTTCCTTACTTTTCAAAATCGTAAATGTAATTTTATCAGTTACGAAATAGGAAATTAAGTTATGCTTCTACAGGGGTTAACGAAATACATAAAACATTAAAATTACGTAACATCACGCCTGTAATCCCCTATGGGGTAGACAGAGGAGTGTAGTACACCCCCACGTTTCACCAGTTACGTTTAAGTCCCACACTGGAATAGGTGGTGAGCCTATTGCCATACAAAAGGCACAGGTCCAGACTCCGAGTCACTACTAGAAATTCTAAATTAGAAAAATCCAATAGTACTCGACCCGGGATTTCAACCCAGGATTTTCCGATCGGCAGTCGCGCTTGCAACCACTCGACTAACGAGGCAGTCATTAAATCATATTAAAATTACATTAATAATATTAATGTGTATGAAACTCAGTCCTAGATCATTCATTATCATCAGCCTATTCCTGTTCACTGGTGGACATAGGCCTCTTCAATAGCACGCTACTGACCTCGGTCTTCAGCTGTTCGAATCCAATCGCTACCAGCCACTGATAGTAAGAAGTATGTAAGTTTATAATCGTACTCCACCTAGCTGGGGGGCGTCTACGCTACGTTGGCCAGGACATGCTCAACCTTATAACCCAAATATTTATCGAACTACGAGTATAAGCTTAGGACATTCTATACAATAATTTATAAATAAAAGTGATATTTGCATTTTATTCTACTACATTACGTAATATTGAGTGATTAATAAATGAAATAAGCAGTGATAGCTTAGTGGTTAAGAATTCAGCTTCTCACTCCGGGGGTGCTGGGTTCAAATCCATGGCGCGCACCTCTTTACAAAAGTGC
>DWJK01001837.1:0-15937 GCA_018248815.1 Croniades pieria auraria
ACCCGGGATCGAACCAGGGACCTTTAGATCTTCAGTCTAACGCTCTCCCAACTGAGCTATTTCGGCAGATACACACTAAACCAAAATTATGGTACACATTTTAATACTGGTATAATAATGAATATAACAATAACAGTATATTTTTAACGAATTAAGTCACCGGTACTTTTACGGAGAAACTTATGTTCCGAAACAATAATTTGTAAAACCTTATTCTATTTCAACGCCATCTATAAGGTAATACTTTAACTACACATTTAGATAACTTAAAGAAATTTGTTCCATATAGAACTAAGAGATGGCGCTGATTCCTCTGTCAAACTACATCATTTAAAAACAATCACAAAAATTTCATTTTAATATTAATTTTAAAAAGCTTGGTTATTAGTACTATTTAAACCCTTCAGGTATGAGTTTATATCACCACTAATTGTAGAATACTTTAAAAATTACCAAGTAATGAGTATTGACCTATTGTCTCAACTTGTACAGCCTTGTCTTCAGCCAGATGTCCCACACTATCCAGTACCACTCCACAGCGTTTATATAGTCTACTCTGCAACTTTAGCAAATCTTCCTTCTCTTTGTATGCTTTTATTTCACTCTGAAAGCGTAATAAGAAAGATATTTTTAATAGAATTTCATTCTTCCAAGTCAAATCGGCAACATTTATAGTCTTCCAAAAATTGTCCATACAATAAGTTCTCAGTGTGTGAATTTGTCAGTATGTTACAGCTATCTATATCTTTATAGTTTGAACTCCTTCATTAGAAAAATGTCACATGTCTAGTTTCTTTCAATGGAAATACTCACTTTTAACTCTTGTAGTTTTGTATGCGATCGACTAGAGTAACACTGTCTAACATGCGAATCAGACCAACCAAGAGCCTCCTTGTCCTGAACAGAGGGAGCAGATACTGGAACGCGAGCTAATTTAGTTCTGTACCGCACATCACGACGCTTCGTCATAGGCACTGGGAGGCTAACTGGCTCTAAAGATTTTAAAGTTCTCCTAGGTTTAACCACGATTGCTCTTTTTGGAGCTACTTCTTCTGGCACGTACTGATCTAAAACTAGGGGCAACTCACTAAAAACACTAGACGGGACGTTTTCAACACTGGATTTCCCGCCAATTTGCGCGGAATTACAGTCATGTCTCGTAACGCTAAAATTAGACTTTGTATTCGCACGATATTTACTATGAACCCTAGGCATGACTCTGTCATACTTAGGTTTAGAATTTTTGGTCAGAGAATTCATTGTTTTGAATACTGAAGTCAAATCAACAAAACAATATGTTTACAATAACAAATCAAACTATAGCTGTTGTCAAGTCTGAATCGTCAGAGATTGTCATTTTTGACATTAGAGTTTGTCGTTACACACCGTTGTCAGGGCAACTATTATTTTTTTAAGCACCAGGCAATGGTCTATGAACAGATTACATCCTAAATACCAGTGTAACTGTTTAATTTTAGAAAATTTTCATCTAAAATTGCGATAGGCGGGCCGAATTTCATGCTAATTTAGTAATAATATAGGCATGGCATAATGTGTCCATGAAAACAGAGAATAAATTTGTTGGGAAATGTTTGTGATACTACTTAAAAAAGTTACTACCTACTGGAGTCAATTACCTATATAGGGATTGCCAATATGCTTAAGATCTTCATATAATCTCATCTAGTAAATTAAAAAGGTATGGAAATAGGAAAGCTTATTATTACATTAAGTCAAAAAATATGATATTGTTCTTTCGATGAATTTAACACAATTTATCATACTCAGTTCTAATTTTATATCCTAGATTTGTAATCTAACATAAATTTCTATAAAAAAGAACAAAATCAATCTTAATAGAATGAAACAAGATCATAAACAAATAATGTATTTATTATGGATAATAACTGCTTAAATCTATATCTAATAATAAAAGTTAACTCTATTGTTACCAAAAACCAATCTACTATTTATTCAGAAGTTCATTATGTTTCATTTCATAAATATTCTTTGCTTGTTCTTGATACTCGTCACACAAAGCTATGACTTGTTTATTGACAGAAAATACTAAGTCTTCAGATACATTTGTTTGTTTTTTAATCTTCTTTATGAAATCATTCTGAACATCTTTCACAGCATCTCTGCATTGAATGTAAAGAGCTTTTGCATTTTTAGCCAAAGCCTCCCGATGTTCCTTGGTCACTTTCGGCACAGGGACGTACAATGTAGTTCCATCCTGTTGAGGGTTTAGATTCAGACCAGAACCGTGGATAGCTTTTAAGGCGTCTGGAATTGCTTGTGGGAATGATGTAAAGTTGATAACTATAGTTTTCGGATTTTTTCTCACAATTTGTGCTAACTCCTGCAATTCGTATTCCTTGCCGTCATACTTCACCGGGAGAGATTCTATCGAACCAGTAGTTGACCTCAACGAGAGATTTTTCGCAAAATCCTCTTTCATTTTTACAATAGCGGACTGACATCTAGCCTTGAGTTTGTCCACAGATATAAGCTCCGACATTTGTGTGAGATTGATCTCTACCTTCCCTCCCTTACCTTTTTTATCTCCACCTCTGTCTTTACCTTTTGCATAATGTCTGATAGTCACATAATTATTATTTACACTGATCACTCTATTTTTCGCTTTTGTTAGGTTAGGATAAGCTTTTAGTGATTTAATAAGCACGGGAAATACAAGCCTCTGTAAAAACATTGTTCCCATTTTGTACTAAAATCTTTATTTTGGGAAGGCGTCCCTTAATACGAACGAAGAGAGGAAAGTTATAAATAAACATCTAACAATTTGACCGGTTATCTACATAATAGTTCAGGTTTAAGTATCCTGCGTTTAGTTTTGCTATTCCTTTCTTACGTTGTCTAAAATGTTATACCGCTTGTGATATAGTGACAAATCTCTGAAACCTGTTTGTCAAAATTAAGTATTCGAAAAAATTTGTAATAGGGAAATGGGAAAATAACCATAAGATAAAATTGTAAATCTGAATGTTTCGCTTAAATTAGTTCATTGGAAAACCGAAACGCATAAAATATCTTTGCTCTTGTTCACGAATGTGAAAGGTATCTACAATACAGATAGTGACATATTTTATTTATTACATAAATTTGCGGTCACTTTCAGCAACAAACTTTCGATGTAACAAGATTTCGATGTAATGTGTTTGTTCTTATTAGTTTCGATGTTATGTAATTCAATGCTTCGTAGGGAACCCGCATATAACAATATGTAACATAAACATAATATTTTGATTTCCTAATAGGGTTTTCGCTTTTATTGTCATTTCTGAACATAAATAAACACTGCCATACTTGACTATAGATGTCTTATGCGTAGGCTAGGAGAGTAAATCTGAAATGCATCCATCAAAAATAAGAGAAAGCAAATAAGGCTACCTATCTCTCTGTTTCTTTCTATTCGCGCACGCAAAGGGAGCGCTAACGTGAGTTATGCGTCAGAACTGAAATAGAGAGTTACAAATAAGTTATCGCGATCGTTTTTCTCATTCTAACCGTCGGACGCTGCCGCTTACAAGCAGCCGTACATTTTCCCTACTCTATACATAAAGCAGTATGAACTTGACAGTCTGAAGTCCGTAACTGTCAGTGACAAAAATTGAGATTTGACAGCTTATGGAGTTCCTGATTTTGGTTTGCTTTCAAATTCGCAATGTCCGTACTATTCCAAAGCAGGAAATTATATACTTTCCGAAAATGTTTTAAAACGTCTTTTTGTAAATATAAATTCATAAGAAAAGCTTCAGGTAAACATTTTTTAAATGTATAAATGATAATGTTTTTATTCTACTCAATGTTGAGGTTATGTGTTTTTGTAGATGTTCCTGGACCGTTTATAAGCTTTGATGAGATGGTGGCACAGAGGAGAGCCGAGGCGCGGAGGAGCCTTGTAGTACAAGTCAATTCGGAGTCCTCGTTCAACGAGTTGCATGGCTACTGTTCAAAATATGCCACAATTAATGATATACACCACTATAAGAATTCTAACGGAGAGGTAAAATTTAATGTATCGCATCTTACTACAGTGATACCATAAACCATTACCTATACATATGTTTCAGTTTGTTTAAACCATTACTTAAAAGTATTCTATATTGCCTGTCCATTTTAATGCCTGGCGAACTTAATGTATTCTTTAAATTTTTTATTCACGTTTTTAAAAGAATATCATAATAAAGCCGTCATCATATCACTGAGTGTGTCTTGTAAGTGGGCTCTATTCAGAGTGATCTCTTTTATTTGTCATTTCTAATAACAAATTATTTTAAGTAACTAAAACTAAACTAAAACTAGTCGGGCCATCCCGAAAAACGTATGTGAGTTAAGCCAGTACATATTTAATCATGTATTTTAAGAAACCTCTAAAATTAATTGATTTAGAATTCTCATTCCAATCTTCACTGGAACAGCTATGTGACACTAATATACATACTTCAATGCACTATGTGTTATATGCTCTAAGTGACAGTTAAAATAATGAAATTAAGTGTAAATAGTGGCACAGAATTTCTAGATTAAAAGTCCAACAATATCATTATAGCATAATATTGGACCAATATAAGATATATGATATCACTAAGTAGGCAACTAGAACTATAAAGTGAATTTTTTACTTTAAATTTTATACTGCACATTATGTTTTAGCATTTTATGTTGATTGAGTTCAGCACTGAGGAAAACCTGAAGGATGTTTTGCAAAACTGCAGCTCTCACCAGAAAGATCTGGATGTCATGGCTGTACCATCACCATTCCTCTGGTTCAGAGCAGCTACCAGTAAAGAGAAATTTCCACCCAGTACGAAATCTTTAACCATAAAGGATGGTAACAACAAAGCAGATGAATATTCATTGTATGAGGAAATGATGAACTGTTCTTCGGTCTCGGATCAGATCCAACTTCTGTATGATAGGACAATGTTGAATGATCTGGGAGTCAGGTTGAGATATATGGTTGCTAGACAGGTAAACTTTCATATATTCCATATCAATGAATATAACCCATAATACAGTGACATTTAATTTATGTAAGACAGACAAGTGTTAAACAGCTCTAATATTATGATTATACATAGTACAAATTCAAGTATAATATGATTATGAGTCATTAATATAAGATTCATAAACAAGATAATCCACTAGTTGCGCAAAGCAATTGAAAAGCAATATGTCGTCTTATTGGCTCTAAATATATATATTTTTTTAATATTTTAGTTTTTTTTAAATTTTAGGCGTTTTATTTACCAAAATGCTTGTAAATATACATAACTGTAGTAATAATAATAATATTAAAGCAAAAAACAATATTTACAATAAAAAAGTTCATCTAAAATGTCCTTGTGAAGTGTGGTTCCCAAAACACTGTTAGCATTACCTAGCTGAATTATAAGGCTAAGCCTCTGTGCGAAGTAACTGCCAGCCTTTTGGTCCCCAGAGACAAGAACAAGCTTGGTCGACATTTCTGACATTGTACATGAAAATTTACATCTATGTATTTTGATTTTGTTTACTTTTCAAATTAAAGATGTACATATTATGTTTATGTACAATAAGAAAATTTTAGGGCTACTTTTGATACATAAACATAAAAGGAATTATAAGACTAAAGTAACAAGTAGATTATAAATTGCAACTTGCCAAATGTAGTGTAGGACATTCTTCAGCTAGGTTGGAGGTGAATTTGTAAGGGCTGCACTCAAAAACTAAATGCAAAAAGATGTAGACTAGGTGTAATGATACTCATTACAAGAGGCCTATGTTCAGCAGTGGACTGAGATAGGCTGACAATGAGGTTGATTAATTCTCTAGTAGATCTGTGAATAGGAAATTGCTAGGAGAAGCATTTGCACACAAATATGTGAATAATTGTCATCATGTAATTATATAGAGCGAAGTGATTATATAGAGCTAAGTGATTATATAGAAGTAAGTTGTAAGCAGATGACAGTAGGCTGATATTAACACACGTGATGGCTGTCACATGTTCTTTTTATCAGACTATAGCCATACTGCAACATGGCTAACTTTATTCAAATTTTGTTATTTAAAAGAGTGCTGGGGGTTTTTTTTCTCCGGCTTTTTTCTCCCGGTCTACTATAGCCTGAGGGATGCACAAAGCCGAAGTACAATGACTAAAACTTGACCTTCGTTCATGAGTGTATGTATATACCTTATAATGAATAAAAGAATTTGAATTTGTGATTGTGATCAAGTGTTAAGCTATAAATTTTCTATAATACAGATTATTAATTTGAATTTCAGTGTGTTATAAATGCCAGCAATTTTCATTTTATTGTTCATAGGTATTTTCACTTTAGTATTTGTCCAAACATGTTCTTTTTATAATCGGCAATTGTTTTTATATTTCAGTTGGAGGTGATATTCAGCAGCCTGTATGCTAATATATCTATCCAGCCATTTGGGTCATCAGTGAATGGGTTTGGCAGAATGGGCTGTGACCTGGATCTAGTGCTTACTAATGTGTTAACTAATGAAATGGTACCTAATTGGAATTTTTTTTTTATTAACATCATTTAAAAATATGTAAGATAAGAGACATGAAAACATTAATTTTCAGAAATTGTGAAGCTTAGGTGAATGTACATATACATATAATGACAAATTTCATGTCATTTTATCTATATTCAACTGGTTTTGTTACAGTAAGAGAGTATTGAACAAGCAGACAAGTCTTTAGTGTACAGACACTAAGTGACATTTGCATCACACATGTAAATTTTTTGACTGCATTACCTAACTTGTAAAAATAGGACTGAATTTGTAAAAGAAGGGATTTTATCACATCATTAATCATTTAATTTAAACTAAGAAATATAATAAACCATCATTTCATCGATGGCCCTAAACTAAGCTAGCTTGTGTTTTAAATGACTAGCACCCCCACATTGGCACAAAATTTGCATTAAAGAATATAATAGGATAAAAGAAAGAGAAAAGATTGTATAGTAAACGCAAAAACAGAACTGCAGATACATACATAACCAGTCCATTTACTTTTGCTTTTAAATAGCATTTCCAAACTGCGAAGTACTGTAGATAGACATATCATGATGTGACATGTTTGAATGTATTTCATAGAGGTAGAAATACCTCTGTGTTTGATAGGTTGACTTTGTTACATCATATTTATTTTAAGTACACTGATGTCCTGACTTCTGTAATTACTACACTTGAGGTAGTTTACAGGATATACATGTGTACTGTTACTTCTAGAATATAAAAGAATTTAAACCATACAGGCTGAATATTGTGTTGAATTTGTATTATATTTATTTGTATAATCATGTGGTTGTAATATGTATATTACTTTGCAGACAGCATTGAACCGCAGGTTGGTTTATCAGGAGAAGAAATGCGAGGGAGGGCGAAGTCCGTGGCAACGTCACATGGAGCTGGTCGCCGCTATGCTCGAGCTACGAGCCCCTGGGGCTTCCAGAGTCCAGCGGATACTCAATGCTAGAGTGCCCATAGTGAAATATTCACATGAGATGACAGATATGGAGTGTGATCTGTGTTACAATAATACGTAAGTATTCATATGTATTAAAGCACCCAAAATAGATAACAACACTGCCCTATAACTGGTTCAGGGAAAAGCACTTAAACTTTCCTGGTATTTATATAACGGGATTGTAATTATATGTATCAATTTTGTGTTTTAGGTCAGGTGTTTATATGTCGGAGCTACTTTGGCTGTTTAGTTCTCTGGACCCACGTGTCCGACCCTTGGTATTCGTAGTGCGTCGGTGGGCGCAGGCTGCAGAGCTCACGAATACACACCCCGGCCGGTGGATCACCAATTTTCCTCTAACCCTTATGGTGCTGTTTTTCCTGCAGCAAAAACGCGACACGCGGTCCCTGCTCCCTACTGTTAAGCAACTGATAAAACTAGCTGGTGAGTTTCTATATATATTAGTTATTATTGTATTTGGATGATAAGAAGAAATATATTATTAGACGATGGAGATAATACAAAGAATGTGTTACAAGAAACATGTTCAAATTACAGGCAAGGAAGACTTGCGGATAGCTGAAGAAAACCTAAACTGTACATTTTTGCGCGACCTAAACAAACTGCCATCAGACAGCTACGGACAAAATGATGAGAGCTTGGAGACGTTGCTCATGCAGTTTTTTGAATATTACGCTCAGTTTGATTTCCAAGACAAGGCTATATCGATCAATGATGGTGTTCCAATCAGAAAACCAAATGCACTGCCGTTATACATTCTTAATCCATTAGAAAAAACTCTGAATGTAAGTAGAAATGTCAGTTACGAGGAATTGGAGAGGTTAAGGCTAGAGGTAAGAAATGCTGCATGGCAACTAGAATCTGGTTTAGAAGGGAAGAAGGGCCATGATTGGGGTATACTTGAAATTATTGAGAAACGATCTACCAGAGGACTAAAGAAGTTGTTGAGAGTAGGGAACTCCCATAGATTGGTCTCAGTCAAAGATTTATTCGACGACAAGGAAGATGAATCTGATAATTCGGTTGTAAAATCTAAATTAAAAGCACTATCGAAGACTGATAAAGATGTAGATGTAAATGTTAAGGAATTAAAAGATAGTATTGCAAAAGATGAAAAAGAGCCTCAGAACATTAAGTTTAAAAATACGCAGGTGAAAAATGAGGTGAAAAGAATACGGAGAGGGAAAATTGTATGATGTTTATTGACTATTTTGTATAGCAGTAGAAAAAATTATCCACAGTACCTTTGAAGTTGAGTGGACAAATCATCCTATGGATATGAATGGAGGTCAAACTCAGACGTATTGTTAGTGTTGCGGACCAAAATTTTCTCTTGTGCATGTTTGTGTTGCCAGTAAATCTGTTCAGATCAAGAGGTGTAGGTCAGTTGGAATTATTCTTTAGTTAAAGTTGTACATTGTAATAAAGATTTTGTACAAGGTGTTAACGTTCCTCGATAACGCGAAAGAGGTTAGTCGGTATCTCATAGGAAATGTATTATTGAATTGTCTGGTTATTAAGAGTTTAGCTGCCAGTTGACAGTAGGAAGCGTCAGTTGTCAGTAACTATCGTGTCAGGCATGAATATTTAACACATCAACAATCAATTTGCGAAATGTTGTCGAAGTTGCGAGGGTTAATAAAATTATATAGTTTTAAAGTTATGTAAATTAGAGTTGTGTAGAAAGTTTTGTTTGTTTGTTTGTTTGTTCAAGGACTTGATTTGTGAATAATTTTGTATATCATTGGTTTAATTGGAGAAACTTATTTCAAGTTGTATAGAAAGAATTTATGTTCCTTGAGGAAGTGTGTTTTTGACGAGCAAGAATATTATAAAATATGTGAACTGGTGTATTTACTGCCCATTTTAATTAATACACATTTCATTGCCTTGTCTCCGCAAACTAAATATTTTTTCCCTACAGCCTTTATTATTTATTATTATTTTCTGTAGACTATAATAGAACTATTTTACTCGTCTATATTTATTGTGTTCCTGATCCATCTGCTGACTAAAGTTATTTGGAAACTATTTGACAGTTATGTGAATGCTTATTTTAACTGACCAGACATCATCACCAAATAGATTTTCTATATTTATATAAAATTCTGAAATTTATGGATTACTTTTTCCATGTTTGGAAGTGTTTTGCTGTGTTGATTGGGTGATTATTTTATTGAAACCAACATGATTAAGAGCGTTTATAAAATAAAGTATAATGATACATTTACCTAAGGATTTTTTCTATAACATAAGAAATGAATAATGTTCTACCTATCATTGGGCTGTACATGGAACAGGAGAGTAAAGAGATTACATTACAAATTGTATATAAATGTTTTATTTTATGTATAAATACATTGTGTGAATAATAACTTCTGGTATCAAAATGTAAATAAAACACGTACCAAATAATTTTATATTTAAAAAAAAATCCCAAAATCAAATACAATAAAAATTAAGTAGAATGCTTATAAAATCCATTTGTTAAACTTGAAATGAACTTGCGAAATCTATTCGCACGAAAATCGCTTCACCGTGTGGTGCACATCTACAAAATCAGCTTCGTTCCAACCGCCCTCCGCAGGATTCGATAATAGCCTTATTGGTCGTATACTATTATTATTTGTTTATTTATTTTTAATTCTATTACTACGGGTTAAACCAGCTATATAAACTACAGGACAACACAATGATACCTTTAGCACACTGAACTAAAGTTTCAATTTATATTTCCTGCCGTTAATCAGCAAACAAGTCAACTTGACAGCAGTGATAACCCAGTGGTTAAGAATTCAGCCCCTCCCTCTGGGTGTGCTGGGTTCAAATCCATGGCTTGCCCTCTCTTCGCAAAAGTGCGTTTTAAATTTAAATATCACTTGCTAACGATAAAGGAAAACATCGTGGGGAAACCTGGCACATCTTAGAATTTATTAAAAAAAAAATATTCTAAGGTGTGTGAAGTCTGCCAACCCGCACTTGGCCAGCCGTGGCAGACTATGGGCCTTAACCCTCTCAATATGAGAGGAGACCTATATTCCAACAGCGGAATGATAAAAGGGTCTATTAATATTATTTTATTTACTAACTCACACTGAAGATTAGTGTGCAGGAGAGCATTGAGCGGGAAGAGAACGCGTTCAATAGGCGAATGGGAGCTCACGACAGTATGGCCGTGAGGGACCGGAAACAGATTAAATATGCTTACGCCTGTATTCCCCGAAGGGGCAAACAGAGCTGTGTTGTACACCCCCAGGAGTCACCTGTTAAATTCTACGTTCCTAGGATGGTAATCTATTACCATATACCGGGCACATATCCAGACTTCGAGCCACAACTAGAGATACTAAATAAAAAATTCATCAATACTTGACCCAGGAATCGAAACCAGTATTTTACAGATAGGGATCTATATATAGCTCTTTTTAAATAAAATTCCTTTAAAGCAGGTAACACATTGTTAACTCCTCTGACGGCAAATGTCGACGATATATAGGCGAAGGCAACCACTTTTCGTCAGATTGACCGTCTATTTTCCATGCCTTCATATAAAAAATGTTAAATTGTGCATCCTGTGTACGAGTGGATTGGAATTAAATGGACGTGGAATTACAATAGTTATGTTTTAGTTCCTGTAGTTCGAATTTATATTAATTAATTTCTCCTTTATAATGTTATTGTATGTTTCTTTTCTAAAGTATATACATAATTGCGAAAAGTATTATTGAATTTCATTTATATATCTTAAGATTATTTTAAATGAAACAAAATATCTTAAAATTAAGACGACTTACCCTGCCGCTCTTAGTGTACTAAGTTAAAGAAAGTTAAAAAATAAAATTGAACCGAAATTTCGTCTTACATTTATAAAAATTACTCATTTATTAATAAATTTTTCTGCACAGCTCGTCAACAAACAACTTTATCTTGGGGTTCATTAAAGGCGACATATTTTTAATTTTCGACGCCCTTTTCTCAAACTCTATTAAATTATCTCCGCAGAGTTTCTCCAAAGTCCCCTTATACTTTGCCCGTTCGATCACATTCAACACATAATCCAGTAAGCTCCCATTTTGTCCCTTGTAAAGGACGCGTAATTTCTCAGCGCAGGCTCTCGTCCACACGGTTTCTTCCAAGTACACGTTATATCTCTCATTCTGATCAAAAACACGACACTAAAAACCAAAATAGTACATTTTTATAGCTGTATAACTATGAGACAGGCACCAATGTTTCGCAATAAGGAAAATTAAAGTCTACCCGCAGTTTGATCCAGTTCCAATGAAATGTTTTTTCCATTCAATTCACAATGACAACATATGTGAACAGATGGATGAAGTAGACAGATTTAAATGTATATTGTATGAATGAGAAAGTTGCCGAATTTATACAAAAACGTTTAGAAATATTTATCAGAAACAAATGGTACCTCATCATGTTCTTCATCATTCATCGCGACCTCACACTTGAAGTCTAAAAGCGCTAAGACAGCGAACAAAGCTTCGGCGTCTCCATCGTTCTCCAAGTAGTCCCGCAGCGCCTCGGCACACTTGCTGGGTATGACGTCAGCGGTGCTGTTTATTGCTTTCGAGGTGAGGTCGCTAGTGGCCTGCCCGAGCGTGACGTCATCGTCCTCCAGCAACGTCACCAATGTTGAGTAAAGTGTTGCTTTGTATTCAACTGAAAAATGGTATAAATCGTTTTCAACCATAAAACATCGCATCACGCCTGTATTATCTCCAAGGAGTAGGCAGATAGTAATAAATAGTTGAGTAATTGTTTGCTACTAAGATTATTTTTTTAAAATGTAATAGTGGTTGTTCCAAACGGATTTTGGTCAAGTTATATATGTAAGCAGTTGGACCGTATTGGCTATATCATATTGCTAATTATAGCAATGGAGGATCACATCGTAAGAGAGACTACCTTAAGCCTGCTCCATAATGATCTCTAAGGCATGTGAAGTCTGCCCAACCTAGCCAACTTTTAAAGCTCGCTATTTTAAGCACCGATCAAACAAACACCTATAAATCGGATGATATTGATAAATGGAAGTGTGCTTCGCATTATCAGCGGAACGTGAAATACTTACATTTATATTCCTCCTCCAAATCCTTCAAATCTAAAGCCAACAGAACCTCCACATTAGTGTTCAAAAAATTAATGAGAACGTGTCTCGTACTATCACTATTGTCTGAAGAGCTGCAAGCGAATATAACCCTTATCGCCTCCAACATACTATAACCGTCCACATCAGAGTTCCTTAACATTTTAGTGAGGAAATTGGACAAACTCTGCAGGTATATGTGAGTGAGATTCTCGTGTTCATTTTCGATAAAGAAGAACAACTCCCGCAGGATAACCTTATCTGTAAAGTCACGAATATCTGAATGTTTAGATTGTATTATATACGTTTGTGTGTCATCATTTAGGGACAATATTTTGAGAGCCTTCACATTGCATTCCAAGTATCTGTTGTTCTGTACTATACGACAGAGGGCGCTGTAAAAACTATCCACTTTCAGCTTCTCCAAAATGCTGTCGTTTGAGACTTTAAGCAAATGTTCTTGAAGCTTATTGTCTATCTCTATGTCCTCATACATCGTCAGTATACAGTTCAACGCTGACAGAACCACTTCATAGCTTCTGTGTGACAGACACTTATGCAGCAACTGTATCAGGTCTTCATTTTTGAATATATGTAAGATAATAAAATATAAATAAGCAGCATTAGCCAAGCATACGTCTCTGCCCATGGTTATTTTTGATTGATAGTCGTTGAAAACTAGTCTATCTATGTTTCTGGTTATCTCTTCAATTGTATCGCGATGGAGAAGTGCGGGGAATCTAAAAGAAAATGTTATCGATATTAAAAATAATAATGAATGACCTTGGAAAACTGAGACTAAACTGGTCCAGGCTGTGATATAGTAAGTAAATTTCTAACTGCCTTCTTGTTATACTCTATATTCCGTAATGAATGTTTCGTAAGGGACGGCGTGATGATATACACATAAAAGAAATCTGGTGCACGGTCAAAAATCTCATATTCAAGAGCTTACCTCCAAAGCAGTAAATTAATCATCTTCAAGTATTCATCGGCTATCAAATAACACGGCATTTCGCTATTGGCCTGTCGCAAGATCCATAGACATTTTTCCAATTTGTTTTTAATATCCCTCACTGGTTCTTCGTCTATAGTTAAATCCTTTGGCCTGTTATCTAGCAATCTGATTACCTGAAATGGTGATAATGAACAATTTATTCAACTATGTACATAAATAAAATTACAGAGATTTATTACTGGATAGGAAAAACTACTGTATAGATTTTCAAGCATTTGAGAACAACGATTTTTAAGCATTATGCGTTCGACGCAAATGAAGACGTAAGATAAGTATCTGCTAATTTTTAATACATTCATTATTATTTTTGATTTCTTTGAACTATTATTAAAACAGCTATTGCATGTGTCGCTTCTTTATCTTTTGCAAATAGTTCCCAACTGTGGTATAAAAAGTATTTCAATCTACACTGTGACTATTTAGATTTAATATGTCGCTCACCTGCAACAGTATTCCATGGCAGTAATTTCTCTGTATCCCTTCATTGCACAGTAATTCCAACATCGATTCCAGGTGAGACACGTATCTGGAAAATAAAAAGATCCCTTTAAAAATGGAAATGGGTAGTTTTGCGTCTACTGCAGAAGTACGTTCTTGAAATAAAAATAAAAATCACAAAAGTTTTCCCCTTTTTTTTGTTAGCGCGTTGACGGTATCAGTGCCATTCTGATAAGAAATATACGGGTATGTAGTTTATTTCCCGTCTGTTTGCCATAACACAGCTCGGGCTTCCTTTTTGACCAGATAGTCATGTGTGGAGATGTCAGGTAAAAATTGAGAGTTTCGTATATACTGACTGTTCGGGCGAGATGAGAGGCACCATGGCCTCGGCAGCCAGCCGTCGCGTCAACAGCACGGCGCTGCGGGCACACGACAGCACGTGGGGAACGAACGCCACCAGCTGAAATCATATAATAAATCAGTTTTAGCCACAAAACATGTACGTATTCTTTCCTAGGAAGTTAAATCATTATACTAGACAGGCAAAAACGTTACTTCGTATTATCGTAAGAGTACAATATTCGATACCTAATATTAAGATATTAAACCGGAACTTAAAAATTGTTTTTCGTGCACACTGAAAAATGTTTTTCATGAAAAACAATTATAAGAGCAAAGCCACGCGTAGTGCGGTGCGGGGCGGCCCGCGGTGGCGCGCGCCCACCCGCGTTATCCTATTTTAATAGAATTGTGACGTAAGTTTTTCCATAATTCATTTTATAATCATACGAGCATCCAAGTATTACGCGGCCATCGCGTGCAATATGCTACCTTTAAATTGGACACGGTGCCCTCCAGCGAGGAGGGATAGAGGCGAGTCAACAGTAGCAGAATCGGGTACAAGGACGGACGGAGCGATCGCGAGTCTCGGCTGCCGCTCACTTCTTCCAGCTTGTTCTGAAGGAATAGAAAGAAAAGGAAGAATAGAATACTTCGTGGCATTAAAAAAGTAAGGTACTTACGACACGTCGTCTTTAAAACCACTATACATTCGGCGATCGACAAGTAATCGAAAAATTAGCTACTCAAAGTTACTCGCGGGGGCTCGTAGTCGTCGACCCGATAAGAATAAAAACGTGTAACCTACGAGAGTAACGAACACTGCACCGACCAGGATGTAATCGTAGAGCTGCGGGTAGCGCTGGAAGAAGATGCGGCCCGTCATGTTGTTGCGGGCGCGCGGCCGCTGCGCGCCGAACACGTGCGCCACCAGCGCGCCCAGCAGCAGCGTCGCCGACGTGCGCTCCTGCGCGGGCGGCCACCGGGCCGGAATTGTTATCATCAGGCTATTGTTTAGTTTGGATGATAGTGGCTGACGTCGGGTAGGTCGACTGGTACATTTTGGATATTTAAGTCGGGACTTTAAGAAACGAAGACGAGTAAGTTTCCTCAAGTACCTGTAGACTGTGCGATTCTCAACTCGCTCGCTGATTACGGGTAACCGGGGGACTATGGACTGAACTTCGTTTTTCAGCGGATGTACACGTCTAGGAGTGGATCGGGATGAGTACCGACGATGACGCTCGAATAGTATATTTTAGAACGTAGCGATCTTCTTTTTCAGCTCCATGAAGTCAAATTCCGACGTGCGACCACTACCGAGCCTCCTACGAAGTGAAAAGTGTCCAGGGGCGGCACCTCCCAGGTGTGTCCGTCGAAGCCGCGCAGCGCGGCCAGCAGCGCGGGCGCGGCGCGCGGCGCGGCGGCGCGCTGCAGCGCGGCGGCCCGCAGCAGCGCGCGCAGCGCGTGGCGCGCGGCGGCGCTGCGCACGCGGGCCAGCGCGGCGGCG
>DWJK01001838.1:0-15932 GCA_018248815.1 Croniades pieria auraria
CTAGTCGGGCAATCCCGGAAAACGTACGTGAGTTAAGCCGTTAGATTTTTAATCATGTGTATAAATACTCACGAAACATTTAATAGTAAAATAGGATAACTGTTTGTGTGCACCCATGTTTATTATAAATACACATTATAATAATAAATTAACTTATAACAGTATGGACCTGTTACACATTCTTAGCATTGACCAGATTTGTAAGGTTGCTATTAGATTTTAAATACGTCTTTTTTAATCTAAACCTTAACATACAGATAATGTGATAACGCTGTACGCAAAATAAATGTTTCTTTGCCTCTTTCTTTCTTTCCACAAGAATACAATAAATAAGAAACTAACGTAAACATTCGTATTCCGGCTTCTTTGATGTTGGGATCCTGAGCAGCGGCGCAATTAAACATGAACTGCAAGAACTCTGGCCACTGGTTGTTGCCATCGTCATCCAGATGGTTCCTCGCTAGTTCCGATACTACATCACAGATCTGTAATAAAATAACATCTGTAATAATAATATTTCTCGTAACTCCTGAAGTATGAGACTATACTACACTCCTCTGCCTACCCCGCCGGGCAAATTTAAACGTCATGTTATGTAACATATTGGGACGTGTCCACCCACAAACAGGCATCTGATCCCAAAGTAAGTCTCAACAGAGCTTTTATTATAGTACCAAAAGAGCTGACAAACTACACTTTTATTTGCACCTATACAGAGATATTTTACTTCACCCAGACAGAACACATACTTGTGCTCATCATATAAATATTTATTCTGTGAACTCATGTGATACTTATGAAAGATAACTGTTAATATGATAATTATCGTTCCGTGAACAAAGATGGAAGGCGAAAAGGTTTCATTAGCACAGCTATTAACAGGTGAGTAATCTTGTAGGTATAATAGGTTAAAATTAGATCTTGGTACATTGGCCCGATTACGATGAGTTGGGTAGTAAAATTGAGGGCACCTCTTCCTAATCACGCTCTCAAACATATTTTCGTGCGAAAATGTAACATCTCAAATCTTATAATGATGCAACAAGTACCCGTAGCTTTTTGGAAAAGTAACAATAAAACCAAAACATATTCAGCTGATTTGCAACCGCATATATATAATCAGAGACCAAATATGCAGAGTGCGCCAACCCGCACTTGGCCAGCGTGGCGGACTACGGCCTTAACCTACTCAATATGAGAGGAGACCCATATTCCAACAGTGGAATGTTAATGGGGCGATTATTATTATATTATTAAATATGCAAAGACCAAAAATTGACAAATTACCGTTCGGACAATCTTGTTCATTAAAAAACGTGATGATGTGTTTTGGAGTAAACAAACATCACTCAACTTCGTAACGCGGCTAGTTTTTATAACAGCGCCTTGTACAGAAATATGCCAGCGATCTTTGAGACGCTTAAACAATCGACGTTCACAACATCATGCCTCTTTGCGGTAACTTTATATACTTAAATTAACGGTAACATCTTTGTAAAATACAATGAGTAAAGACGATTACTGGCAAATTATTTTGCTACGTACAGCACAGCCAATTTATTAAAATTAACACAAGTTCAATCGCAAATTTCATTGGCAAATAATCACAACAGACAATGTATTCAATTATTCTAAAGCGTGGTTTATGACGATGAACGAACGCTGTAGACATACGACAAAGCTCAAATAGTGACAATGAAATATTTTGACGCTTTCTTAGTTTCGCATCATCATACTGAAGCCACTTTCAAATAATATTTCAAAGGTGTTAGTGGACATAATTTTTAGCTAGAATGTACATTTTTTTTTAATCTATGATAAGTTAGAGTTTGGACGCGGTCCCATGAGACGGAAAGCGCCGATGAGTCCTAAGGTTCCTACACATGTTTAGACTAAGTTTAGGTATTCAGACAACCAATAAGGGCATGTAATAAATAAATATATATCTTAGGACATCTCCATATACGGGCATGCATTTTTAAAGTAGGTCCAAGAATTAATAAATAACCTACAGTACTGGTTAAGCAGATGGATGATAAACTACATACATATATATATATGTTTATATTTATTTATGTAAAATTTAACTCAGTACAAAACTTGTAGTCACCATACATAATAGTATTTGTCCTGGATGAGAATCCAACCCACATCATCCGGTTCAGCGGTCATTTTTACTTTCCAGTGGAACGACGGGCTACTGAATGGAAATTAACAGGTACCGCAACAGTGTTTTATGAAAATAATCTGTGATTTTAATGTAAAACGTAACACCACGCCTGTAATACCCGAAGGGGTAAGCAGAGGTGTAGTAGTACACTCCTATGTTTCACCAGTTACGTTTACGTCCCATGGAATAGGTGGCGAGTCTATTGCCATACACCGTGCACAGATCCAGACTCCGAGCCACTAGTAGAAATTCTCAATTAGCAAAATCCAATAGTACCCGACCCGGGATTTGAAACCAGGACCACTAGATCGTCAGTCGCGCATGCAACCCACCACCCGACCAACGACGCAGTGATTTTAATGTACAATCATACTTTAAATATAATAGACCCTCGTACGATTCCCTATCAGAGTTATATAAATACGCAATATCGGTCGAGATAAAACTATAATACCATTATTATAACAATAACAGCAATTATTGAATGTTAAATATGTCCTATCTCAGTGTATTGCATAACCTTAACAAATAATCGTTCGTTTTTAGTTAATATGTTCAATAAAACGTCTTGATACACATAAATGTACGTATGAACATTTACCGAAGGTATTCAAACCGGTCACGTGTAAGACAGTGTAAATGTAGGTAATTAAAATTTATTATTGGCCCGAGTATCGATAGTACATCGTATTCAACTCGAAGAAAAGTCGCTACAGGCGGAACTGTATTATATATTATAGCAAGGATTGTTATGTAATATTGGGAGGCCTATGTCCAGCAGTGGACTGAGATAGGCTGATGATGTATGTATGTATGATGTATTGCTGTAATGTATATCTTGTCGTTATATGTGAACAAATATAGCAAGACATATACGTAAATAATGACCGCAGACTTATAGTATAATATTGCTCCGTGTGTGAAGACTTCAAGAGTAGGTCGGCCTTTGTGAACGTATCTGGATCTTTACAGACACGACACAGAGGCGTGGAGGGGTCGCATTCTATTTTCGTTATAAAATTATTCACTTAGAGAGCCCACATAGCATCTCGTTAGATGGCTATCGATTGGCTACCGGCGAGCGCCGCGTCGCATCTGTACAACGCCTTTAAAGGTATAATGAGGCTACATGCACTGGTTTTATACGCAAGCGAGGAATTTTTGGAAGTCGGTTTTAATACATATTTTATTCATTCAAACACACACAATCAAGAACATGTGTACACGCACACATACCAATACGCACGGACGTACTCACGCACACACACGCGCGCATGCTCACGCACACACATCTATCCCTATGAGATAACCAATAAATGTTAGCCTATCGATAGCATTTACGCATGCTGCGTTTTTAAGCGAAATAGTCTGATTATATTTGATTTAGCTGAATCGTCACACCATCTTATCTATGTCCTTCACTTTTTCTCTGAACACTAATATGAACGTTAGTCATATATATGATCACATATTTCACATATCTCAGATAAGTATAGACATACCATTTTGTTTGATATAAAACATAGACAGCAGAAAAAGCATTGAAATGTGTGAGAAACATATCCAAATCATAATGTAAGCAGTAAAACGATTTTTAAATACATAACTTGCCGTAAGGCTATGATCACATGAGTATATTTGTCTTGCGAAACCGAATGAACAATAAACTAAGTTGATGTTATAGAAAAAAGTAAACAAAATTACTAGATATTAATATTTTCAACATAAAAGATTACAGATATAAAAGAATGAAAAATTAAGGTGTTCAATATACCTTTCTTCGTAACTGTTGGGAAACGTCCATCTGCAGTGTGAGGAGCAGCTGTTCCCGAAGCATGGCTTGCTGCTCAAAGGGCAGTTTGGGAAAGAACTCAAAAAACTCTGCACTGAGGAGCCTCCGCAGCAGCACGGCAGCCGTCTGACGCCCTTCCTCACCGAGATCCACATTTTGAACCGCGCTCACTAAATATACTACCTTTGTTTCTGTTGGAATGTTGTTGTATGCTTCCTATGAAGGGAAGGTAAAAAACAACTTTTAGTAATTACTTTAAAAAAAAAAAAAATGTGAGTTTATCAAATATCAGTTTATCTTTATAAAAACCAAATGGAAGAAATATGTAAGTAAAACAAATTGAAAAATAGATCTCTGAAAAAAGCAATCTAATTAAAAATATTCTTTTACAGGATATTTTAAATAATTAATAAAAATTGATAAACCATATTTATCTCTAAACACTCCAAAATTTTTCCATTCAGTAGTTTAGTCTTATGAAAGGCTTTTTAAGTACAATACAATCAAAAGCATAGACTCCCAAAAATAAAAGATTTACTTTCTGGTTGTTCTAATTATATCAAGCTATGGTACTATTAATATGTGAACACATTATTTAAATCTACCTCAATGATCACTTTATGCTCCATAGAATTATAACATTGTACATTTATACGGCTTGTGTTCCTTGGTATGTTCTATCGGTATTATGAGAACCATATTAGTTTTAAGGTTATTGGACTTGTTTAAATTTAATACATAAAACCCTGTATCACCTTGAACAATGTACCAAATAGGATATGCAGATGTAGCATTCTTCATTTATTATAAATTAAGATTTATTATTATTATTTTTATTTATTTTATTTAAGTTTTATTCTAATGAAAATTAGGCTTTGATAAGATTCTTTTTTATAACGATATATCTTAAATTATTTTTTTATACTGAGAATATAAAATTTACGTGTATGGAGAAAAATCTTCAAAAATTTGGAGACAATGTTAACTCAAAATGATATATAATCAATACTCAACTTATGAAAAACATGACGCTGCTCTTATTAAATATACCTCTGTTAATACTATTTCTTGTAGTCGCATATCAAGAGATCTGAATCTAATTACATTGTCAAGCCTATAATGTTCCTAAATTAATATTGTGTAACACTAATAGTAACAATTGCAATGTCACGTGCAGCAAAAACGAAGAAAGTCATGAAAATTAAAAATTTGTAAATAATTATATGCACATGTTTGAAGTGTCGAGCACCACCCGTAGAACGTTTAACGGAAGGCTTTGGTTAGGCGCATACATAAAAAATTGCATACTCAGCATAAAATGATATATTGTCAAAACGCACTAACATCAATCACCTAGTTTATGTGAAAACACAACTTTATTATAAGCTTTTTGCTTTTGTTTCAAAAATAATTGAGATCCTCCATGACCACGTTTTGACACGAGGCCATACTTGTAGTTTTCTAATACAAGACGCTGATTTGCTAGATCAATAGTAACGAAAATATAATTAAAACATGAAATATCGCAAACACTTACTTCTGCCTGAGAGCGGATGTCATTGTCTGTAGACAATAATGTATTTAGCAATTGGTAAAATTGCGCCTGATCTCCTGCCATGTTGAACCTCTTCAAAAAGGTCCACTTTTTTTTCTTAAAATTTTATGCGGCCGGCTATTGTTCTACAGTGTTGCTAGTGTGATTAGTTTTTAATAATTCGGATATTACCGGTTTCAACACTATGCTATAAACAGTTAATTCGAGTTACTACTTTCTTAAGGTTTATCTTGAATTAACACCCCATCACTACACGCATATTTTTTAAACTAAATAATAAGAAATGTACCACAACGTAACATATAATTTTAAATTTTATACTACAATTTTACGAATGTTCAGTTTTTGATTTCATAATTGCATACGCTTTCATATTGGTGGAATGAGAACTTTCATAATGAAAATTAACAACACACTTGTGGCCCGGTTGACAAGAAATAAGTAAACAGGTTTTATAGAAGTTATGGTCACCCGGCAGTGGACGCGTTACCATAGGCGAAGAAATGAGTAACATGATGAGTAATAAATGTAGGATACAGAACACTAATGACAGCCAAGAAAAATACAAATGAAGTTAGATTTATATTAAGTTGATCATGCCGTAAATTGTCAAACTATTGGTAGACAGTTGACACACTGACAGCTATTGGAATGATAAAGATAGTACCTAACCTAAATTTTAAATCATATATTTAGAATTAAAAAAAAATAGATTAAATTAAGAGCTATAATTAAAATATGCCGAACTAGAACATTTATTTGGGTTCTCGTAGCTTATGATCAATTAAATAACTAATTATGGTATGCATTTTAAAAAGTTTGCTAATTTCATAACAAGTCGTCATTGACAAACATTGTAAGCTTTTGTAACATTTCAGGGTAGTTCTGTAATATTAGTGGGATTGGGAATGGCTGCAGTGGGATTTGCCGGGCGTTACCTTCTCAGGCAAATGCCGAATGCCTCTTCGAAGTTCGCTGAAGCTATGAAAAACTTGCCGAAATTCGACGCCGAATCATTAGCTAATTCTAAATATTACAAAGGTGGTTTTGAACCAAAGATGACGAAAAGAGAAGCAGCACTCATTTTAGGTGTCAGTCCAACGGCTAACAAGTCTAAGGTAAAAAGAGATATATAAATAAACATTTTTAGACATTTAAAATCATGTCTGATAATTGTGACTGCAATGTATCAACAGGCTTTAGGTTTAAAAAGTTCTGTAATCTGCATGCATGCTGAGAAATTTAAGTTACTTGAATCATAGGAAAACAATTGATTTTACTATTAAATGTTTCGTGAGTATTTATACACATGATTAAATATGTACTGGCTTAACTCACGAACATTTTTCGGGATGGCTCGACTAGTTTCGGATCTGTTCATAGGTCCTTTGGGTCCTGTAGGATCCTTGTCCAATAGGTCCTTCTTTATGAGCTCATGAGGAAGGACCTCATACAGGTCCAAAACTAGTTGGGCCATCCCGAAAAACATATGTGCATTAAGCCAGTACATATTTAATCGAAACAATTGATGTCATAGCATAAAAAATATTCGAAAAATGCAAAATAAGCTGGTTGATTAGTTCAGTCGTTGTAAGCTACTGTACTGTTGTTAGTGACACCCTAGGTGAGATCCCCAGGTCGGATACTATGAGTATTTCGATGTTGAAGTTTCTAGTAGTAACTTAGAGTTTCGATTGGTTGCTTGGTGTGTGGCAATAGGCTCACCACCTATTCCTTAATGGAATGTATAACATAATAGGTGAATTATATGAATGTACTACACTCCTCTGTCTATCTCTTTGGGAAAATACAGGAGTGATTTTATGTTATGTTGGAGTATGAAAATTCATAAGCATGTTTTTCAAATAATATTTCTATGATAGATGATTCTTACTAGATATGAGATAAAAATTATTTGTTCTGGTATTAAAATGTCAAGAGGTGGTAAGAAATATATTAAATTTTTCTATTGCAGATTCGTGATGCTCACAGGCGAATCATGTTGCTTAACCATCCCGACAAAGGGGGCTCCCCACTTCTTGCAGCAAAAATTAATGAAGCAAAAGATGTCCTTGAAAGTGGAAAATCATGAGATAGAATTGTATTATATCATACACTGGTCATAACTAATGAATGATTATAAATAGCTAATGTTCAATACTTTTGTTATGTTAAAATAAATTGTAGAATAATTTAGGCTATTTTAGTAATAAAACCGTGTGCCGCCCATAACTGACACTTTTAATAAATACAACTTTTTGTTTCTGATATACATATTACTTTTTCATGTCCTGTTTCTGAACTAAATTACATATGTTCATTATAAAAAAAAGCACACTATTTTTTTAAGTTGCAGCACATTATTTATTAGTTTTAGGATCCGGAATTCAAAAATAAAAGCCTGTTTTCAACATCACAATATTGTATTCTTTAGTGCTTTAAAATATTTATTTATGTTATGGCAATAATCTATACCATCAGCTGAATCTTACAATTATTTAATGCTGCACACTATACATACATATAACACTGCAGGAGACATGTCACACAATAAGTGCTTATTAAAGTTTTCTAACAAAAAACCGGTCATGTTCGATGTTTTAGTTTCAGTGTAATTAAAAACTATTCTTACACACAGCATAATTTATGCTGTCTGCCTGCCTACCTAGCAAGGAATTGAATGTGACAATAATAAAAATTCTTTCACTGAGACTTTTTAACAAATACGGTGCAAGATATTAATGAATCAAGTAGCATTTTCAAAATATTTTTTGTATATGTTCATTATTTCTTTTCTAAATTTACTCAATACTCTAGATATAAAAAATGTCTTCACAATATTAAAAAAGTATAAACTGTAGTCCAATTCTCAGTAAATAGAGCTTATTGTCAACATAGCAAATAAAGTTAAATATAAACTTCTAATAATTTACTTATTCATGATAAAAACTTGCATTTATAAATTAGACAAAGTTACTTGATTTCATAAACAAATAACTCTGAGTAACCATATTATCATTACTATGGTATATTTATAATTGACAGTTTAATATTAATTAATGTAAAGATTGCAAGATTTGAATTTTTGTCACTTTTAAAAGTATTTTAAACAGTGGTAGTATTCTGAATTGCTTTAGTGATTATTGTATTTAACAATACATATACAAGCCAAAATCGTTATATAAATACAAAATACAGTGTATAAAAAAAACAAAATGAATTCATATTCAAACTGAATGCTGCATAATAAAGTTTAATATATACTGAATTAGAAAATCTATAAAGAGAAAGGTCTTTTAATATTGCTATTGGTTTTATTCCAATGTTAATAATAGATTCCAAAACATGAAACTTAAGATAAATGTATATTTCTGTGATGTAATTTAAAGTGATAAGACACAGGAAGAAATCATTGCAAGAATGGGATTTTAACCGGAAATTAACTCAGCGCTTCCGAATGCGCTTCCCCTCTCCCTCACCTCACCCCTCCTACCAGAACCTACCGCTCTCGCCTTTGACGCGTCAGTTTCGCTGTACGTCATCATAGAGAGATGTCTAGGTCATTTCTGCAAATTATCAATTTTGACTCATTGAACTGTAAAAATCCTCTATTTTCTCGCTAAAGACATTTTCCAACTAATACGATTTTCGGTATGGTTGAAAGATATATTATATATCAAGTTTTTACAAACATCTGCCGTAACAGCGTGCAATAAATACATTTTAAACAGTTGTCAACCTCTATTAACTTATGTATATTCTTGGATAAATTTTCATTACAATATTATTATTATAAAACATCATAATGAAAAATATGTACAAAGCAAACATATGTGTGGCCATGGACGCCGCCAGGAGTATTTTCAGAGAGATTTATTTACATATCAGGTATGATATGGTATTTATGGTAATAAATTTATGATATATGTATTGGTTATTGTCAAATTAAAATCTTGCAGATAATTGAGTACATTTGTTTAAACAGTGATTTAAGGAAACAATATTTCTGATTCTTTTTCCGTGTTTTCTCTTCCAAGATAGAGAGCTGTAAGTGCACCCCCTTGCACCCTTCTGCAGGCGTCCATAAGTGTGGCAGGAAAGCACATTAGTAGAAAAAACCATAATAACTATCCTAATGATTCTCAAATGTAAAAGCTTAATTAATAGGAGAAAACACCATACCAATGTTTACAAACACACAAAACTTTGTTATCTTAAAACCTTTGTTCATAATACAACACAGATAACAAAATAATAATAATACTAAATAACAATAGAATTAATGATATGCAAAAGAAAACTGTTATTTATCTTATAAAATTACTCATTGTGCAAACATGCTGATTGTCAAGTACGAGTTTGTCATGTTTCAATAATATACAATATATTTGTAAATCAATCCGTTCTTTGGATTCACAAAAATAAATGTTTTATAAAAGCTGTCTAAAACAAAGACTAGTTGGTATTTGTACAAAGTTTATAAATTATGTAACACGTCATAGGTTTTTTTTTTGGGAAATTAGGTTCCTAACACAACCTGTTGATTTTTATTTTGTGCTGAGTTAAGTGTTGTAATAACTGGGGCCTATACTTAATGTATGACCATTACAATATATTTCAGAGGACACAAAGTAAAATTGGATATTCATATAACTGTAGAGGCATGTCAGGTCTGTAAGGATAAAGATATTTGGCCCTGTGTGCTATCTGGCTAGTCCATAAGGGACCTGGCGAGACACTAAAAAAATATATGGCTGTTTACGTCTTTAGTAGAAAACTTTCAAGTCCTTCCCTGTCCTCTAACTTGGGGGTCATTTGAAAATTCCATATTATTAAGAATTCTTCATATTATTCTTTATGGTTGGTTCTGAGATTGTCGCTTTATTTGTAGAAATATTTAAAACAATTGTTATAGAGTTATAGATGTTGTAGTTTCAATTTATTGTACATAACACTATGTAAATTTACAACTTACCACAAATATAATATTTTACATAAATCATGTAACACAAAATGAATAATTCACTTTACTGAATAATTCACCAATTATTTCATAGACATTGAAATTTATTATTTAAATATTTTGTAGTTGATTACAATAATTCACAAAAAAAATTGTGAAAATGAGAAATACATTGAGAACTCAATGAATTATGCTCTGAAGTGTAACATTGTATTATTCAATAGACATAAAACATTGAAAACAGACATTTTGCAAACTAAAGGGATACTTTTCAAAATTGAAATTTTTGCATATGTGCAAGGTTTTAGAATGGCTTACTATAGCAACACTCTTTACCTTGTCACACAATATTCTTATTTTGGTAGCATTGACAGCTATTTGGCAACTGCACAATAAATAAAGCATTGGTCTATGTCATTGGAATAAACATTATTTACGCACAGACAATTCCAGCATAACATTACTACTTCTATGTAGACAAAATACGATGAAAAATCTTAAATATAACACATTTCAAAGTTTACTGACAATAATTTAAATACCTCGATACCAAAGTTCATAATATTTAAAAAATGACATCAAATTTATACCTAATTGTGTAACACTTTGAGACGTGATAGATGATCATACATTTGTTAAAGGGTATAATCTTCGAAAGTACACGTTTAAGTAGTCGGTGTGCTATGATTTGGTATTCTTTTGAAAAACTGAGATCGAGAGTTTCCTCTGAACAAGACACAGTTCACCGTGGTTCCTTCTGTAGCTGCTCTCGTCGCTGCTTCGCAAAGCGCGCCCTAAGTTTCAGGATGGTGGCGTTGGAAAGAGTTCCAGGTACTTTGAATATCGACTGAAAAAAATGTTTATTTTCTTTATTGCATGACATTATGGACTTACACTCCAGCGCATCCTATGGTATTTAATTTAGAGCTAACATCCCCACTCGAGCATTCTTTGTTGAGGGCAGCGTCAACGTTACTGATCAAATGGCAACACAGTCGCGCAGATGGCAGCACTATCTTTGACTAACAAATTCAAATTTTATTTACATCAAATATTTAAGTGAAACTGAAGTGAGTTACGATTAACCGGTTAATTAAATTAATTGAACGGAATGCTTAAATATTTTAATTAAACTAAAATCACCTGCATGAACTCATGGCAGTGTAATGCACTTGCATTCTTCACAATAGCTTTGAAACACTCGGCCAGCGAGGTAAAATCGTTGCAGGCCATGATCGACGCCCTGTTCGTCTTAATCAACGTCAAACACACTCTGAACAAAATTTTTGATCCTTCATAGAACAAACAATCCCATATCCGAAGGACAGTTTCTATAGGAAGAACTTCAGCGAACAGACAAACAAACCACTTGGTTGTTATAACAGCCCATGGTAGCCCTGTAATGACAAAAATACAACTGTGTATTTTATTATTTTACTGTTGGACATTGGTCTCTTTTCATAATAAGAATGGTTAGACAATAATCTGCCATGTTAACAATGTACGGGTCAATAGTCAATTATAAGAAAAAGGTTTTTTTCATGTGATGATTGTAGTAGATGAGTGTAAACTAGCAAAAATTTTTTTATACCCAGTTTCAAAAGCAAGGACCTTCTTAATTCAGCTGAATTTATCTTTTAAATTTAAATGCCTCATTGAGAAATATGTGTTATAACTGTAGTGTCTGGGGCAAGGAGTAATTCTGTGCATGCCCTAGGGAACCTTAAAAATGCAGTTTTATTGGCTTTTATGTGATTGTCAGTAATGGTTGCATAACATTATTATGAACATTGTCATGTAGATTTGGTGTAATGTTGCAGGATCTGATATAAATTATGAAGTGATTGTTATCACTGCAATATTTTATGACTAATCAGTAAGTATGGTTTAACTCTAGATCTATATATATTGTAATAAAAATTGCACCACATTCACAAAATGGATCTGGACATCATGCAGAAAAGACTGGTATCCAAGAGTGTAATGATGAAGTATTGATGATGTAACACAAAGATACTAAGTACAGTGCGTTATTATTGCAATGTTATTTACAGAGACATTTAAAAAAATTTTCATTTATGAGATGGAGTGGACTTAGGCTGGCTTTCCCACAACCAGTTTCTTTCATAGCATAGTGCCTCCCGACTAGTTCAGCACAATTTATTGTTGTGTGTGAATCATACAGTTTATGATTGTATTAAATGGCGGTGTAATAATTCATATGTGACTCATGTCATGAAAACTATATGATATTTGCCATGTGAGACAATGTTATCAAATACGGGACTAGATTTCGTCATTATTTGAGGTTGTATATAAACAGTAACGTCTATTTAAAATTGTGTAGACTGCATCAATGTTCAAGTGGGTTTAAGCGCGACTGCCGATCGGGAAGTCCTGATTTCAAATCCTGGATTGGGTACTATTGGATTTTTCTAATTTAGAACTTCTAGTAGTGGCTCAGTCTGGATTTGTACCCAGTGTATGGCAATAGGTTCAACATCTACTCCATGGGACGTAAACGTAACTGATAAAACATGGGAGAGTACTACACACTTCTGTCTACCCCTTCGTGATATCACCGGTGTGATATTACATTATATATCATAGTATTTTATTATTGTGAATCAGTGTAATATAATTACATTAGATCTGTAAATATTTCAGTCAATCACATTATCAGTAATCCTCTTATCATTGATATCGGCAGTCAAAGATTTGTCCTCACCTAGGTTAATCACATGTTGGTGTACATCGGGTGCTTTAGATTTTACTAATTCCGATAACACCTCAATGTCCACAATCAGGCCATCCATTGTCTTGGTGTAATAGTCAGGTAGTATTTTCTCTACCAACACTTTTAACAGCCAGAATGATGTCTCTTCGCTTTTTGTTGATAAGAGGAGTAGACCTGAATTTAAGAAATATGCTTGTAAAAAACTATACTATAATCTAAAAACTTGTGTAAGAACAATTTTAACACATTTCAATAACTAATTTTTACAGAACCATAAAACATTTTGATTAACAACTCCGACGAATAAATAGATCCAATAACAAAAACAAAGTGCAAGTAAATTATAGAACAAAACAAAGTACATATGACTAACTTATGTGTTGTTTAAATCGTACAACTAATTTAATATTCTATTGATACTAGTGTTTACAACTAATGAAAAAAAAACCACATGCATTAAATAACTCACCAGCTATATAATTGAGGCCCTGGCAATAGCCAACTACTCTATTGCTGTGTGCATAAGCTATGAGGACATTGAAAAGATGGGTCTGATGATTGGCCTCCTTCGTGAAGTAGATGTTATCAGGGAAAGTACGTGGCAAGTCAGTTTTTACCAAATCAACCAGCTCCTTCTCAAACGGCTCGTCCAATATCTTTTGATAGAGATCTGGGGCCTGATCTTTCATTCTCTCCGCTTCTGATATCGCCATCCATACTGATGGCCGATGTTCACCTGTAATAGTAGTATTAATCTTTTACCTCAACTAAGTTTTATAAAAAACAAAGTAATCATTTGTCTTCAGACAAACCCATCTGGCCAAAATAGGCAGAACCTGTGTCATGGTAATCAGACAGCAGACATTTGATATTTTTTTACACCCACATGTGGAATCAATATTTGTGGTTATCACATAAACATTGACCCTGAGTGGAAATAGAACCTATGCTATTTGGCTTAAGAATCAAGTTCACCAACTATCAGAGCAGCAGACTAGTTATAAGAAATAGTCTCTTTATTAATTAGCCATGTCATAATTATAGAAAATTTTACAAGAGACAGACATATAAGCTACTCCAACAAACCATTTTATTTTTGATAACATTGATTTAGTGTGATATCCTATGGTCTGACATTACAGACATTGACCCTTGGACTAACATGAGTAACAGCAATATATTAGAGGCCTTACTTAATCCTGGTACGGTCATTTATTTATTTATTTATATTAATTATTTATACACAAGTAATAAGGTTACCTACAACTTTGAATGAATTTACTCTGCAAATTGTATTTTTAAAATTGGGTATTACTCATCATTATCATCAGCATTTCTCAATTAAATCCTGGACATAGGCCTCACCAAATAGGGTCTTATTTACAGGTCAGTAAATTCAAATCCTCAAAAACAAGCTATTGTATTCAATGACCTAGGTAGATTATTACATCATCATCATCATCATCAGCCTGCTCCCATCCACTGCTGGACATAGGCCTCGATCTTCTGCTCTTCGCATCCAACCACAGCCAGCCACTTTGCGTATATCGTCACTCTACCTAGCTGGAGGGTGTCCCACGTTACGTTTATTATTATTTATTATTATTACGATTATTACACATAGTTCTGATTCTTTCTAAATAAAGTATTCATTAAGTATTATAAATAAATTAATTTTTGACCTATTTTAAGTCAAAATTAAAATAGGTATGTAGAGACAAGTGAAATGAGTATACTCTAGGCTTTCAACATAATCAGAGTCCAGGAACTATATTCAGTCAAACATGAATTTAGAAAGAAAGACATCTTTTTATTTATAATACGTACGCCTACACAGACTACATACTACAATTAAAAATATTTAGTTACATATAGAATACTATATGTATTTCATTATATAAGAAATGCTTTTAATTTTAAGCAAATATGTACTAAAATAGCTACTGTGAGCCTGTGGCATATGATGCTGTCTGATTTAGGAAAAGAAGTAGAAAAGAAGATAAAACTACCATGTGCCAAAAAAATTGATATTTTGCCACAATTGTTGACTAAATCTGATAGAAATTAATACATTTTATTTAAATACACACTTTCGTTTATAGTGATTTAATTATTTACCAATAACTGTGCTGGTGTTATATATAAAAGTATCTTGGTGAAAAATGTAATGCCAAAAAAAATTCTCTATGAATCGATATTTTTATTTAACTAAATTTACGGTTGTGAATAAAACTAATCATAATTAAACCGAATACTCACTCGGAATCCCTTTGCGCACGTATCTTTTAACTGTGTTAGTCCGTTTGACCGACTTTCCTTCGCCGAGTAGAATGGCCCATTTCTGAGCTCTCGACGCCAGAACCTTTAAGTAGACCGACATGAACTCCTCATAACTCTCGTAATCGAAGTCTTCATGCCTTTCGAAACCATACTCATCCACGGCACTGAAGGAGCACAAACAAAGTGAGGCTTTAGTAAATAAAAGCTTATTAAATGCGAATTTTACACCGCTTGTATTAAACATACCTGAAATTTGACTGAGCCATTTTAATAGTATTTTAGGTAACAGTATTTTATGAAAGACGCCGCATTATTGTTTGGTTGGGCGTTTTAATTATTTGTACGCCCAAAAACAGTTCATATATCACTATCACCCCCGCATGACAGCAAGGAATATTGCAAAAAAAGTTCCGTATATCAAAGATAATAGGTGTC
>DWJK01001839.1:0-15930 GCA_018248815.1 Croniades pieria auraria
CCTTGCAGACTTGCCGTGCTTCTTCCACGTTCATCAATCTCCTCATCCATGCACACCGGTTACGGAGACATTCGACGTTAATCTAATAACCTTTTCATATTACAATATATTAGTATTTAATACGATAAAGAAACAGACATAGTTCAATTATTGTTAAGCTTCATAGTAGACACTGTTTTTCCCGTAACTCCATGAATCCTTGAACATACTCCAGCAAGCTGATCTCAGGCTGGTAGATATGTAAAATTTATCTTACTATGATTAAAAATGATCCGGGTTAACTCACGTACGTTTTTCGGGATGGCCCGACTAGTTTCAAACCTGTACGAGGTCCTGCCTCATGAGCTGCCGCCGCTTGCAGCGAGGTCGTGACTAGACTAATATATGTATACTACATATATAGAAGTCACAAAATGCTATATTATTACGTTGGCTTGAACTTTTTAGATCGATATTTCTAATATTGGGATTACTTATACGAGTATATACATGATTTTACATATTACCTTGTGACACCTTCGAATCACATACCTCAATTGATGTTCCATATTAAAATTTATATGTATTCAAGACGCCATTGAACAACACCTTCTCTTTCTTTATTTATGGCGGTTGTCGTTAACGCAACTTGGACCATTAAGCACCAGCGCGCCCTAACACCGTCTATTTAAATTTTTACACGGCCAATGTAACATTCCGCCCGGTCACGGAATAGAATATTCCAGATATGCAAAGGTCTGTTTACACCGCGCTCGTAAACCAGAAGGGCCTTGTCAAATTTATCGCGTGTCCAGTTTATATGAACCTAATGGCTCGAGCGGCGCTGTCAGCGCGGGTTTTGACGATATTGTCTAAGTTTAATCAAAATTTATGATTACATGGCGAAGAGTTTGTTTTTCATTTGTTATGACAATTAAAACTCGTCTAATTGTATGTAGGCATACTAAAAGTGATTGTAGATCTAAGTACATGCAACTTTTCGTGATTTCAATTTTCTTTTTTATCTATTTCAATTTTATTTTTATTTAGACTAGAAGTTACAACAAATAGGTAAACAATTGTTGAACCCGCCTAGTAAGTGTTAACATGTACACTTGTGACAGGCGGCTCCACTCTTCCATAACTCAAATATATAAACGTTTATTGGAAATGAATAGACTGTAGTATAAAAACATTTGAAACAGATAGATCGAATAAATTAAAGATATATATAGTATATAATTTTTTTATTTTGCGTCATATTATATCCGTGTTTATGCGTGTCTGGATGAGCACGTGTGTGTGAACGCGTGTGTGTGTGAGCATGTGTATGAACATGTGTGCGTTCGAGTGTATGTGCGTGCGTGTGTGAATGTGTGCGTGTGCGTGTGTATGTGTGTGTATATGTAAGTATGTGAGTATATGTGGATGCTATGATATGAATGTTTGTATCAAATTAAGTAATACTGTGTTTTAGTAAATTTTCCGTGTCAATGTAGTTAAGTGATTTTAGCCAATTTGTGATGGATCTTTTACATTCATATAATTTCATATTATAAATACCCAGCTTTATATTATGTTGATTATATAAGTATGTCGATTGCACCACATATTGCTTTTTGGCAATTTTTTTTTAGTACGAGATGCATTAATGACTTTATTGTTCCTTCTCTTATTATGTGTTAGTGTGTTATCAAACCCTATTTTTTTATGATAACGTAAAGCTACAGATAAAATATATAGTTTACGGACGGTCAGCAAATTTGGTTCTTTGTAAAAGTCCTCAGTGGCATATCTAAAAGGTCTAAAATACATTACTTTAAGTAGACAGCGCAGTCCACGTTCCAATTCTAAAATTTGATTTTAGTGGCTCCTCCCCATACAGTTATACAGTAACCTATTGTTGATTGAGCTAATGCCAGATATATTTGGTTAGGTAATTTTTTTGAAGATATGTGTCTTAGAATTTTAAATATCCAAATTAATTTTCTTATTCTATCTTTTGTATGAGTTATATGTTGATGCCAAGACAGTCGCAGGTCTAAGATAACACCGAGATACTTAGTGTACGTAACCTTATCTATAGTATTACAATTACTGTTAGTTTATTCCGCTATGTTACATTGATGTATTTTGAGGGTGTGACTATTACTTGGTTGACATTTATTATTAATAGTAAAGCAAATTTAGTTAGTTTTAGGTATTTTTAAAGTTAACATATTAGTTTTAAGCCAATCAGATACTTTATTAAGACCGGACTCTGCTGTACTAAAGACAGAACTCCAGTTAGAACCTTCAAAAACCATTACAGTATCATCGGTATAAGAAAACAACTACCCATCTGAAATATTTAGTTTAGCTAAGTTATTGATATATATAAGAAACAGTGTAGGATCCAAAACACTGCCTTGGGGAACGCCAAAAGAGATTTCAGCGTCCTCACTTACATATTCACCAATTTTAACCTTTTGTTTACGGCCAAATAAATAATCTTCGAATAGTTTTAGTGGGGTGCTTCTAATTCCTATTTCCTCCAGTTTTTTAAGCAAAGTGGGAAGAGAAACGGTATCAAATGCCTTTTTTAGATCTAAAAATACGGCTAAACATTTTTTCCCGCTATCGAGATATTCAGTGATTTCAGACGTTAAAGCTAAAATAGCATCTTCTGTAGACCTGCCATGTCTGAAACCGAACTGAAAGTCTGATAGAATAGCAAATGTATTGAGATAATTTAGAAGTCTAAAATTAATTAATCTTTCATTAATTTTGGAAATTGCTAGTAAAACAGAAATGGATCTATAGTTATTTACATCGTCTCTCTTTCCCGTCTTGTACACCGGTGTAACTATCGATTGCCTAAGCAAAGAGGGAAATACACCTTTACAGAAGCAAATATTACCCAAGTGACTGATTACTGGGGCAACTATATCTCTAGCTAATTTAAGAAATTTATTGGGAACACTATTCAAACCAGGGGCGCTATTAGGCTTGAGGCTGCCGATTATACTTTTAACTTGGGAGGGGTCAGTGTCAAGGAGTACAAATGACGAGCACTGTGTAATTGGCGGTTGCCTTGGATTTGTAGCCACGGGACAAGAATCGTGAGACATAATTTCAGCGAGCTTCTTACCGATTGAGAAAAGTAGTTATTTACAAAATTAACAGACTCATTGAAAGAGGGTTTAATATTTAGTAAATCTAAACGTGATGTTTTTTGTTATTTAGGTTAGTTATGTTTTTATTGTATTCCATAGGTATTTAGGGTTTTTCCCCGATTGTAACAACTTTTCCCGGTAATACGTGATTTTTAATTTTTTGATTAATTTATTACAAAAATTGCGATATCGTTTATAAGAGATTATTAGGACTTCATTATGTGGATCGCTTCTTAACTTCTGTTGCATTTGCTTCCTGTTACTAATGCAGCGCAGAATACCGGGTGTAATCCAAGGTTTCAAGCAACGTTTCTTTTTTGGGAAATATTTAACAGAAGTTCCTTTTTTAATACACTCCATCATAACCATAATTAGGTGTTTAGCTACATAATCAGGATCATCACTAAGTAATAGAGTATGAATGTTCTTATTCTTCAGAGTTGATAAGGCTATTTCCAAATCAGTAACTGAAGTGTATTTGGGACAACTAAAGCTATTTTTTATTTTTGATAAACTTAAGAGTATTGTGGAGTGATCCGTAATAGTAGTATTTAAAACCGCAATAGTAGCAGTTGTTTTTTCTATATTAATTTTCAACATGAAATGGTCCAAACAGCTGGAATCCCTAGTAGGTAAAGAATGACCAGGAAGAATTCCATGTGAGGCTAACATATTTAAGTTTAATCGCTAGTTTGATCAGTTTGTTTGGTTATTAAATTGATATTAATATCACCTGAAATTATTAAGTTGTTACAAGGTTTTATAGTGTCCAAATGAGCACTTAGAGAATTTATAAAATTAGTAGCATTATGATAAGATGGTGAGCGGTATATAGCTATGATTATATTATTCAGAAAATCAATTTGTAAACATGTGCCGTGTTGAAGTCGAACTTCCTTCATGCAAGGCTTAAAGTAGCTCTTCACGTATACTACAACACCACCATTTTGATTCAAATTACACATGGAAAAAAAGGAGCTATAATGATTAATGAGACGAATCGGTTTTAGTGTATTGATTCTACATTCTGTTAATACTATTACATCAAGATTAAATCTCAGTTGTGATAGTGTTACCAGAAAATCATCAAAGTTACAATAAATACTGCGTATGTTCTGCGTTACAACAGTTAAATCATTATTATTAATGATGATTTTTTTACTTAGGTTTAGAATGTCGCATTGCACTGAACGATATAATACAACAGTGTCTATGTCATCTACAGTTTTGCGGCAATTATCCATTATTATAAAGTAAAAATATTATACGGTGTAAACAATATCCATTGTTTATAATTACAGGTTGCAGTTGACAACTAAATTGTTTAGGAGATGCCATATTTGCAACAAGCTCATTATAGAATTTTAATTTCATTTCTATGTTTGAAAGGCCTAGTGACGCACGTTTAACATTGGTCTGTAATATATAAACTTGTGTGTAGGTGTTAATGTTTAAGTGTAAGTTTTGTATTGTATAAAAAGTGTAAGAATAAATGTGACTGTGGTGAGTGTGTATGTGTAATCCTAAAGACTCATAAGTAATACATATTAATATAAGAGAGCATATAGAAAAAACAATTTTAGATACAAATTTAAGTACGGCGCACAAAACAATAGGAGAAAAACACAGAAATAACAATAGGCAACTCAAGCGACCGACGCCTAATACAAATTGACCCATAATAATCAAAAACACAATTAGTCACTTAGGTTTTTGTAAAACCGGAGAGTTGTCTTCTTTTCTCAATTATACTCTTCCATAGGCAGTCCAGCAGAATTTATATAATTTAGCCTTTACCAGATCGCGAGCTAAGAAATATAAGCGAGCAGCTTTAGCTGTGAGCTATTCTGAGACAAACACCGGAGTGTATTCTTCACCTCGCAGCCCCAGGTGCTTCGCACACAATTTAGTTTTTTGTTTTATATTGAATATTTTATCTAACTTTATGACTTCATTTTTTAGGAGGGTGGACGATGTTTCAACTATTATCGGGGTATTCCTCAATCCTTCTTTTTTTGTACGTACTCTGTAAATGTCTTTTATATCTTCTTTTTTGAACTAAGCACCAATAGGATTAGACAAGTGCATGACCATATCGACTAGGTCCTCTTTACTTTCGTTAGGTTTTTTCGGTACATTTTTAAATTCAAAATTAGATTTTCTGCTCTCAGATTGGATACTGTCAATTTTATCCTCTAAAATCGTAATATATTTTTTACCCTCAATGATTTTTCCTTCCAACTGTGCTAGTTTGTTTTTAAATTCCATGTTCTGAGCCGACAGAAAGGAAATAGAACTTTCAATGTTTATACTTGTTTTTTTCATTTCTTTAAGATTTGCATTGTATTTTAATAGTTCTTGCTCTTGAGTGGACATTAATGATGTAATCATTGATTTTATCTCGTCCTTAAATTTGTTAAATTCATAGGAAAAATCATAATTACTTTTTCTTTTAATGCGGGACGAGACGAAGGTAGGCGGTGATTTATCGTTCGCGCTTAGTGTTTCTGAGTCCGAAAAGGACTTATCCGCCGGCGAGTTATCCATACTTGGTACCAGGTGATTATGAGTATGCACACGAAACTTGAGCAAAAAATATGTAGTTATATTTTATCTCTCAATGAGCACAATAACTTAACCGTTGTCTCCAATGCTACTAGGATGTTATGATAGTATTAGAAGGTGTTTGGGCGCCGTACAATATATTGCAGAGTACGTGCGCTTTGTTGCGCGAATAATACGTATCAAAAGTACCAGGTAGGCAGGAGGTGAGAAATACTTCATAAAGCATTCGTCTGTATGTATCATAAAACAATCCAAATTAGCAGAAACAACCGAGTGAGGTACTAGGCAAGCAAAGGCAGCTTATACATTCGCGATGAGAGGGAGCGATACAATTGAAGTCCTCATGTGATTGTTCTCTCTTTGTGTAATATTGCATGTGTGAAGTGTGATTGCTGTTTCTTTTTCGCTCGAATAGATCTGTGCGAGCGCAACCAGGAAATCGCCCGTTGTAGACTACCGCCACCGTGTGCGCCTGAGCACAAGTACAAAGGATCAGACAAAATGCAGGGCGTGGCTTACCTGAGATGTAATAGTGTTCTCTCAGTTAATACGTTTAACTTCTCTGTCGCTCGCAACCATTTACACATAGATTTCCATCAATGTATGGCGCACGCAATGTTTTATCTCAACTCAAATGGATACCTTCCTTGTCGCTCCAAATATCGCAAGATGCAAAGACGTAGTATTCACAGGTTATTTGTCTCACTTTCCACTACTGTCATTTCAATCAGAATAGCTGAGAGTCACAGGTAGCCTCTTCCACACTACTGCGCTCCTATTTTTGTGCACTAATTATTTTAGCAAAATTCACTTTTTCTACGAAAATCAACAAAGATCTCGGACACGTCTACTCGCTATCGACGTCCGGGGGGAAGAGCTAGTGATATACATATGTATGTGTATGTCGAACTACGAATGCGGTCAACCGTTGAGTTGGTGACCGTTAGTGGTCAATACATGCGAATATCGCTAATTTCACCCTGAGTTCGAACCAACTAACTGAAATTATGCGTCTTACGTAGATTGGTCACAGCGTGATCAAACGTAATTTCGATATATCAGCACAATTTGAGAATTATGGACTTTGAACCATAGTTTCGAAAGATCTTGTAACACCTCCAAAGATATGATATGATCAATTTCTAACATGCACCCAGCTCTTATTAACACTCGGTATACCTCCATATCAAGTACGGCATACTTAAAACTGGAACGATCAACAAAGAAATACTCATATATAAAATACTAAACAGTGGAATTTGATAGCTAGGTAGAACTATCAGTGTACAACGGTTCCCATATCGTTCTGGTAGGACTGAATAGTGCGGAACACTAATACATCGGTGTGGGCAGGTTGTGGCGAAACTTGTCGTCACTGGTGTATAAACGTTCGCATGACGCGCGACTAATCTACGGCGACCGCGGCCATGACGCAATGAGTGCGTCACGCTGACAAATGTGCTCACTGACTAATGTGTACATTGCACTACGCTTTGCATCTATCACTTTTCGCTACTAATATTTGCTCCGATATTTGCTTCAATACATTAGTCGATTCCGTTTTAAATGGAAATAGCATTTTATTTCCTTATTGATGATTATTATTCCTTACATTGAATGTTTAGTCTTATTTGACTAAAAGATAACACTATTTTCGATCTACAGCGGTTGAACACAGACGGTTATTCTGTTACATTTTATAAATGTATATGATGACTATCTGTCAATGTAACATTGTTGTGCAGCAAGCGAGAGTGGAGTGGAGCGATTCGTTAGATTTATCATACAATACACACTTTCGGTTGTTTGTGAGGACTTGTATATATTGCTGTCCGGAGTTACTCGTAATTGTTTAATAGCCATGAGCTATGTTTTTCATTCTAGTTTTTTCTAGAACCGTCTATTCTGGTCGCTTGATGGTTACTGCGCAGTTGTATTTCCCTATATCTTTCAGTGACAGTGTTGGATTAAAATTATTGTAACGTTTGTCTAAACTATTAGTCGTAATTAGTGACCCAAGTTATAGAGCTGGGAGTCTTAAGTTAGATTTCCATTTAAATATTTATGTGAGGCCACGATTATTTTTTCTATGTTTAGCTGTAAATATTAGACAAATATATGTGTTAATTTCTGTACATGTGAATTTCCATCACATATTATGTAGTTTATCAGCAGTTTGGTTACCATACCACACACTCTGCTAGTTTGGGATTAGAGGACCGCCTTAGTTGTCCCGAGATCTTATTATTATCTCGATTAAACTTCAGCCACCGCAGGCGCCTTAAGATGCCACCCGAAGTAAGATATTATATTTACACAGTTATATATAGAATTGATTTATTATCAGTTCTTGAATCCTCACCATAGTCCTAAACAAGATTTTCCATCATAAGCCCTACAATGCCCATTACACAGAAAATAAAATCCAATTAAATCAATCCCCATAAATTAAATTCTGTGATATCAAGAATTTCCATTTGAACATGGAAGGCTTGTTCAATTAAAAAACATACAAAACGCACACATGCAAACTGCTATTAAAAAAATGGAAGTATATAATAGGCTAATTCAATTAAAAAGACACACACACGCCAAAAAAACGCACTCATGTTAACTGATATCACTTGGCCCCAACCTGTCACGTGCGTAGTTCAAATAAATGAATTCGCGCATCACGCGCGGGTGTGACTAACAGCTGTGGAATTAATTAGAAAGCAGCACATTTCTGATTCAGTTCACGACTTTCAAGTATAAAGTTTGTTCACCCGCCGCTGACAGCGTGTGTTTTATCATTCAATTATCATACAATCTTGTGTTGAGAACTGTTTTTATTGTCGGCAAATTATTCAAGCGAACGGTGAGAAAAGCCCGTAGCCTTAATGCGCTCGTAGTTATCATTCGGTATGTTAGGTTAAGCAAAGGCAGATGCAGGCGGTTTGGTTGAATGATCACTGGTAGCATATTTTATAATTGCGAAATATCCCCAGAGGTTACCGGGTTGGATAATAAAATGGATCTCCCCCAGTCCGCAATAAAGTTTCTCGATATACTCATAATATGGCGCAAAGTCGCCGCAGTTGTGAGATTGACCCAAGCTCAGTAATGGGGCGTAATGTAGAACTCACAAATATTACAATACCTGCAGGTTTAAAATATTATCGATCCGTATTATCCGAGTTTTTATGTAAAAATATGTTGTCGAAAAGATACAATCATTACCTACTTTAAAAGTTTAACTTCTGATTTGTCCACAGCAATATCTCGAGCTGTACGTCATACATCGATCTTCGTCGTCAAATTGTTGAATACAGTCCATCGCGCAGAAGTCGTAGTATCAGTCAAATAGCAATTTTAAATACCGGCTTAAATCACATACGTTTTTCGGGATGGCCCGACTACTTTCGGACCTGTACGAGGTTCTTCCCCTTAAGCTCACGCCGCTTGCAGCGAGGTCGCGACGGAGACTGAGAACTAGTGGAGCCATCCCTAAAAACGTACATGAGTTAAGCCGGTACACATTTAATCATGTGTATAAATACTCACGAAACATTTAATAGTAAAATAGCAATTCTACTTTCGCGTCGTCACGTATTACCTTCTAATTCGTGCATAAGGATGTAAATCCGGAGACAATTGTAAACAAACTCAAGAATATTCTATAGAGATTTGCAACCGGCTGTCATCCAATCGCTGCAATGAACTATGCTTCAAGATAGAATTAAACTATATACGAAAAAAAATTTGCATCGGTAATGTTTTTAACGCACATTATTTACAAAAACTGGTGAAAGGTGACAGTGTACTACACTCTGCATACCCCTTCGTGAATTAGAGGCATTGTTACGTTTTTTTACAAAGATTTATTTGATGAAGCATTAAGAGAGAGCGGTACATTGTGTAACGATTAATCAGGCGAGGAACTGGCACGTCTCGCTAACGGCTGTGCGGTGGAACAAATTAGGGATGACCTGATAGTTACGAGGACTTTCAGGGAATAAGTTCATTCACGCCATTAGGCGAGACAATGTGATGAATGCTGCAGTATCCAATGATAATCACACACTCTATCAACTCTACAATAGAAATGTAATGGTTAATGGTTGCAGCATTGTCATTAATTTAAGCAAATTAAAATGTTTTGTTAATGTCAGACGACGAATGTCAGATCTGCAAGGGTAATAATATATTTGACAGTTAATGCCCTGCCTACCTCGTAAAGGTCCTGTTCTGAGATTACAAAAATAATTAACTGCAAACTACAATTAATATTACATATCTAAATGCATGTAAAGAGTTAGTTATTAGATATTTCAATCTGGAAGGTACTAAATGCCATGCAAAACAAAAAAAAGTGTAACATCACGCCTGTAATCCTCGAAGGGGTGGCATAGGAGTGCAGTACACTCCCAAATTTCACCAGTTACGTGTACGTCCCATGGAATAGGTGGTGAGCCTATTGCCATGCACCGGGCACTGATCCAGACTCCGAATCACTATAGAAATTATAAATTAGAAAAATCCAACAGTACAAAACTCGGGTTGGAACCCAGGACCTCCTGATCGGCAGTCGCGCTTACAGCCACTCGACCAACGAGGCGGTCAAAATAAATTAATTATAAAAACGAAATCTGAAACGTGTTATGTCACTGTAAACAAATCCCCCATAGAACCAGTAATAGTGTCTCGACGCCGGTTCCAAAACGGTTTATTGTCGATATGAAACTCGTAACTGGGTGTCGTTAACATTCGTAATAAAGTACGTGTAAATATCAAAAATAAATGGTGCTTCGGAGGCGAATAAATTTTTATTAGTATTTTTCAATTGTCAAAAGAGCCATTTTGTTGAAGTCATGTAAAGCGATAACATTGTCAATGTCTTAATATCCAAAGAACTTTTCAGAGCTTTCCCTAAAGTGCACAATCGTAAGTTAACACAACGCCTGGTTCGTTACGGGTTACGCAGAGAACATCCAGTGCCAAAAATCTCTATTCCAATAGTGCCGAACTACTTGCCTACATTTATCATTGGCTTCTTACACGCATGCTACTTTTGATATCTTCTAATGAATATTAGCCAGTATTTCAGTTAATATAGTGCAACTTTGATCTTCCTCCGCGCCTGCATTAAGCAACATTCGCATCGCATATCTGTTCTATCGTTCTTTCATCTGCCATTCTTTCTGCACATCGAAACGTCGGGGCATACTCTATCTTGGAAAGATTTCTCGAAATTGTATAACTAAAATTTATTTTTATTTTTTCATCTCGAAATTGTATTACTATAAATTAATTTGTATTGTATTCAGTCAAGTACTATCCACTGCTGATTTAATCATATGATCAAAATTTCTCTAAGAATGATATAAAAAACGAAATTCTGAACTATGACTAGTTCTAGTCGAGGCACCTCACTGTAGCCCATTAAACATTTACATTTACCGACAACCGGTGGAGTAGGCGAGTTTTAGAGTGGAAACCGCGGCTCGGCAAACGTAGTGTAGGACGCCCTCCAGCCCGGTGGGATGACGATCTGCGAAAGGCTGCAGGCAGATGCTGGATGCGACAAGCCGAGGTCAGGGCGCGATGGCGCTTATTAGGGGAGACCTATGTCCAGCAGTGGACAGAGATAGGCTGATGACGATGACGTATTGGGTTAGACCTACTATTGCCTCACCCAAAGCCGTATGTTAGTTTTCTGTGTTTTTATTCGTTTTGGACATGATTATGCGTATTTCAGATGATGGAATCAGATCTATCGATGACCCCATCACCATTGAGGTCGAATGATAACTCACCATCTCTTGGAGAGGCGGATGAAGGTATGTCGGTATTTCTTTTTGACCTGCTGTATTTTGTATTTGCTTTCTTCTCTATTGTTCATTAGTTAGTAGAAATCTACGGAAAATATTGTCATTTTTCTATGCCTTCAGTCATTATAGTTCATTGTAAAAGGGTTGTTGGAAAATCTTGCTTGCTTATAAAAGTTACAGATATTTTATTGAAAATTACAGAAAGTATAACGTGAGGTTGCTATCAGGCACTGATAAGATTGAATATGTGTCAATACACTGCAATACAATACAATAATCAAATCTTACTGCCTTTCGCACAGAAGCTGAAATAGATTTTTAACATTGTAGAATCTTTTAGTTCAGTGTCTGCCCGCGAACTTTCCCGAACTATATCCATTCGTATTAGAAAGCATCACTGATTGAATTCTTGCATTCCGATCAAATGGATAAGCAAATACACTGAAACATCAGTCGTGTAAATACAGTCTTTAGCATAACATAAGGTAGCCACTCCTGTGTAACCGATGTAAACAATACATAGTCCTGTTTGATGTTAGATTGAGAAAAAAATAGGTTGCAGTGGTCAGTACAGGTGGCAATTTGCTCTGCGGTCACCATTTTGTGACGAATTTTAAGGCTTTACTCATGTTCTATCATTGCATTAGTTTCAAGTGCTTCCCGAGCAGCGTGTACAATATAGGGGTTGATACGATTCTCATGAGGCGCGCGATGTTTAGGCGTGTCGGGTGGTGGTTCTGTGTCGGCAGAGGCGGACGCGGAGGCCGAGGTGGAGGCGGTGGACGTTAGCATCCACACGCCGCTGGTGGCCGGCACGCCGCCGCTGCGGCAGCACCACCACCGGTGAGTACCATACACTTAATAATAATTATTATTAAGTAACTTTGGCGCCACGTAAACCAAATAACACAAGGTACAAGTTTCTTATAAATGAACTTATACCAAATGGTAGGTGGTAAGGTAGCTTTTTATTTGTAACCTTGGGAAGGGGGTCTTCAAACGATGCCTTTATTCGAGAGATATTGGGTTAAGTCTAAAAGGCACCTGTGTTAACTATACGACAATGTGACGCTTGGTTTATTTAGACCTAATGTCCCCACCCGTGCGTCCTTTAGTTGTGGGAAGCAGCCACATTGTTATTTAACAGACGGCAGCACTATCGCCCAGTTGACAGCACTATCACCTACCACTATCACCTATAACGTGTGAAAGGGAAGGAAATCTGTCTAAGGTCTGATTCCCAAGCACTGCTGCAGGACGTATTATTGTCACAAAATAGGACTGTTCACATCGTTGCCTAAGTGTGTCGGGATAAACGCATTAATCCGACATATTAAATCTTAGTAGCCTTAAAATCCTATCCGAAATTGGACATAGACGCTAGGGCCTTGCAGCTAGTGCTCGGTTCGAGGTGGCCTTCGCGGGAAGAGTAGGATCCAGAGGGAACTTGATACGCTTTTCCCTCAGTTCGGAGTCGTGTGGTGGTGCGGGCGCGGAAGCAGCCATCGCGCTGGTAGGGCAGATCTTCCCCGCGGCAGTGCTGGAGGAGAACTTCGCCGAGCGGCTGGTGTTCTCCGTGCCGCAATCCTCCGTCTCCAGCCTCGCCAAGTGCTTTCAGCAGATCGAGGAAGGTAACTACATCTATTTATAGTGATATATTATATAGGACAGTCTTAGATGACTTTTCTATATTAAAATGTAGCCTATAATTGCTACCAGATTTACTATATTATTAGGTTAAGACCTGAAACGAAAACAAAGAAACACGCAAACAAAAGATCGAATAAACACACATTAAAAAAAGAAACAAAGAAATACCAACAAAAGCACAATCAAAAACACAGACACACACTGACAAACAAACCTTTACACACAAGTATACGACGTCAGCTAAAATAAAGATGAAGCTCGTCCAATATACTAATGAGATTGTACTTTTCATGTCATCAGCGAAAGAAAAACTCAACATAGTGGAGTATAGTTTCAGCCAGACCACCCTGGAGCAGGTGTTCCTAAAATTCGCACAATCCGAGAACGTGGAGGCAGCAGACCAAGACCACTAGAGCCGTTAATAGACGTAAGGAGCGGTCGGTCGGCTCGGCGGCGCGCAGCCACACTAGACACGGCAGTAGCTAACTTTTGTACGTCAATACATTTATCGTAACGTGTGTCATTTCGTATTGTTCTATAACGCGTAAAGGCCCCTGTACACTTGTTCACAGCAGTTGAATAGTTTTTTTTATCATGACGCAGTTCGTAGACGACTAAATCTCCCTGTCTCGTAGAACGTACTAGAGAAGTCTCTCGGTATTAACCTTAAGACCGCAAATAGTTATACATAGGATATTATTTTCTATCCACCGTTACCTATCTGACACTGGTCAGACCTTTCAACCCACTACAGACCCAAGCCCTTCTGTGGACCTAAACTACACTATCAAGTCTACTCCGTGTTAGGACTTAGGTTGTATCGGGTCTTATTCCCATGCTATCATACCGTGCTAAGAAACCATTAGCTTTTTAATCTGTCTGCGCCTACCTTTCGCTCAATTCGAGGACAACCTAGCAGCAAATAGGATAGGACCGCTCCAAGACACATCGTTATCCCCTCCCCTCTTACATTGCTATTATCCTAGACATTCTTGAATCCTGTCTTTTTATACATAAAGTGTGACAGGCAAAAGGAGACTGAAACATTATATATAATATTGTATGCATATAAATAAATACATTATGTATTGTATATGTGTATACATTACCAAAACCGCCGAGTCGACCCAAACGCCGAAAATATACATAAATACGTGCTTTCTAATTTGTAAATTAATTATTGCTTCATGAAAACAAACCCTATTCTCTGGTTAATTTCGTTTGAGTTGGAATAAGCTTTTGTATGGAGTTACCGGTTAACGAGAGAATAATAATACTAATGATTATTATAATATTATTATTAAATAGGTGTAGTTGTCTGTAATAATACTGTTGTGTGCACTACGACGGGGACTCGCCCACCGCTGCCTGGCAAAAGGCAATAATATTCTTAATAACATAATAAATATAGTATAATGATAGACTTTTTTATAACTTATTATATACTTTAATTCGACAATCGATACATCGAACATGGCCTTGATTGTTTCTTACGCCGCGGTACAAATCGTAAAGCGACGAAGGGAGGAGGGATCCATTTCTCGCGTATTTCCAAAATGTGGCTCATTCCTTGAACGCGTAGCGAGTTTTACAATGCCATCTCGATCTTAAACCATTTAAGTGTTTAAATAGAATTGTGTAACAGAAGCATTAGGTGTAAATGATTCGATAATAATAATAATATAGACGTATGTAAAGTGAAAAAAAATCGTAAGCTTTAAAGTTTTTAATCGATTCGAATGAGCCTTCAGCGAATGAGCCGTGTGAAGTCCGGGTGAGGTGGGCGGGCTCCGTGGCCGTGCGCGGGCGGGGGTGGTTAGGTACACGTTGACGTCTTGTATTTTTTATAATTTGATACTTTAGTAGCGTGTTTTATATACGAGACTTAGTGACAAATGAGATCGTCGGCACTGTGTTTGTTAATGTCGATGGAATTGCACATAAATATATGCATTAATGTTTTAGATATGGATGGTGCCCCAACAGGAAACAATAAAAATTACTACAAACATCCAAATTATAAAAAAAAATTAAATAGGGATTTGTATTTATACGACCATATTATCTACGAGTGTGCATAGATATATAAGAAATAAGCAGACATAAACAGCATCTCTTGCTGTAATAACCAAAGACCAAAAAGTAAATATTGGGTATAATAACCAGATTTCTTCAGTTGTAAAACTCTTTAACATTTCATTATATCTTCCATACAAATTACAGTACAGCATTTTGAATTTCCTTTAACTTTTTATGTACCCGTACAATGTATTTGATGTCCAATTCCATTGACATCATTACATCTGATTGTACAATACAATAAAATTCATATTGAGGCTCGATGTTTTTATAGGCCTATTGAGGTGTGTGTACATAGAGACGATTTTGTCGATCTTTTAATAGTTTGAAATCGACTACACTGTATAACTACATATAAATATTCAATTAGCTTGTTTAAATAATATATGTAACAATAACAAGATCGATCAGGTGTAACAAACATAGTGCTTGTTGTACATAACAATAAAGTTGAAGTTGCACCGGATTCGTTAATTTCTTTGTTTCTTTTGACTTTGGCGAGTTACTGATTGTAATGAAGTTTGAAAAACGGTTTTTATAAAGTATAATCGTGCCTATAATCCCCGAAGGGTAAGCAGAGGAGTGTAGTACACTTCCACGTATCACTAGTTACGTTTAAGTTTCATGGAGTAGGTGGTGAGCCTATTGCCATACACCGGGCACAGATCCAGACTCCGAGCCGCTACTAAAAA
>DWJK01001840.1:0-15923 GCA_018248815.1 Croniades pieria auraria
GCCTAATGGCATTCTCTACCAGTCAACCTTTGGTGATGGTAAAAGATGTCGTTGACGGCAGGTAATATACAATAAAATACGATAAATGTACAGATAAATAATAGATAAATTAAGTATTATTATGTAATTATTATATTTTTATTGAGCGTTCAATTAAATTTATTTTATTAACATACAGCGTAAATCAGTAAAGTTTGTGTATAAAGTACATATTGTCACGCCATGTCCTTTACGGAATAGGCAACGAACGCCGAGTGCCAAACATCACTGTCTTTACAGATCTGACGTGCTTCTTCTACATTAATTACTCTCTTCTCTGTCGCACGATGGTTTCGGAGACGTGTGACTCCTCCAACAAGCAATGACCTAACACAAAACAGTGGTCAAACGAGTCTTGATCTTCCTACGCATCTGCATCCATGTACTTTCATATTGTCCATCTGTTTTATTGAAGATAGTTTTATTTATTTATAAATAGTCAATTATTACTAGCACAAAGCGATGCCAACGAGAACATATCGCTATGAAACATAAGTAACCACCGTTCTGTTTGGTTCGGTCCAGTTCATACGTTTTATTCGATTGCACTCGATTGCCATTCGCTCGGGACGTACGCGAGTACAGCTCTACACCTTTATATTTCTACCCTCTACTCGTCCTGCGCTACCTCTTCGTCGGAGCTTTTGATTGAATTCATTCAGATTAATATCACTTATTGTTCCAATTTTATCTGTATTTTTACAATACATAGAGTATTATTACATCTGTAATACATAGAGACAATGTCAGTATTCTGTTGCCTTACAGTTCTACGTCCGATATCAGATAGAGTTCTAAGGGAAAGTTCGATATCCCCGAGTCTCTCAAGTTATAAATTCGCCGATCACGTCTCGTACTGGACAATATTATAACACATACACTGATGGATCGTTGCTGAAGTTAATTCAGTGTTGGTACTAAATGTAAGAATTTACGATTCGGATTCTGCTGGTGTTGTAAGATATTTTAATTCGCTTGCAACCACTGTCCTTTCGATAGCCAATTGGCCTGTGCCAGTGCCCAGTAGAAATAAAATCTATTTAAATGAAGTCTATTTCATTTTGAGTCCGATTTGCCTCAATGAACCCGCCACTCTAACCCCACCCACCTCGCTCTCCGCAAATGCCCATTGTTCCCGTATTCACATCGTCTATTGGTTATTTTGAACAGCGATTTTCAATCAATTCTCACCATAATCCTTTTATGTATCCTCTTTTTTCGGAAACACTTTTTTGAGAGAAGTTTGTGGATTTCTGTTACTTTAATCTCTGTTTTATTGGGATTTAACCTTCTACATGTGTATACAATAATAATGGTACCTAAATAATTGAACTCATCATCATTGACTCGTTTCTTTCGCTCTGTTGGACACAGGTTTCCTCTTGAATGATAAGAGTCATAACCTGCCACTCTAGCTAAGTCTGCAACATTATAGATGAATGTGAAGCGTGGAAGTTTCCTTGTAAGGATTCTTTTCATACTGATGTTGAGGTATCGATTGCAAAACATGCTTACCCAACGAAAAGATTAAGAATACATTAAAATATGGGTTTCCTTAAAATGTAGATTGTTATTACTCAATTAATGTTGACAGTTGAATTTTGAACATTGTTATGGAGTATTTGCAAAACATTCGTATGATGAGGCCTGAATACTCGTTGATGTGGTATACTATTCGAAGGCATTCACTCTCACACGTGGCTCCCCGACGCGACTCTATGTAGATGGATCACCGTTCCTGGTTGATATCTTTTTAGACATAGAACCCTTTTCACGCAAAAGGCGAATAACATACATATATTTTATTTTACAAACATTAAATGTCTAAGAAATTTGGCCTTATGGCGTAAAAAAACAAAGCAAATTTTAACTGTTGTTTATATCATTATTTATCAATAAAAAACAATGGCGTAATCAACAGCGAGAATTGTATTAAATATTTTTGTTCGAATTATGTATGTCCAACAAAATGACACTGTCATTTCGTTCTGCTTAATACCTTTACAATTCTAATGAGAAACACATATTTACCTATTTATAAAAATCCTCTCTATTTGTATAAGAGATCTTCGTCTATTTGAACTTGTCTGTTTAAGATATCGTAAAATGCACCTGAATACCCTTTTAGAAGCCGGTAAATCTCACTCGCACGGCGTCCTCGAAGGGACGGAAGACAGATGACTGGCGTTGATTGATGCGCAGTTTTGGACCCAAAACTCTTTCGCCTATACAAAAGACCCACCTGGAAAGATATTGGAAAACTTACATTTGTTTGATTTACGATATTCCACCGTAGTGAAAAAATATAACATAGACTGTACTGATATATTCATATTTGAGTGGTGTTTTTGAGACAAGAACATATTTGGTCCAACTCTAGCTACAAAAATCATTAAAGTACATGAACTATGTAAGTATATTTGTTTTAATATATATTTATATACATAATTGCCACGTAGTGCTGGCTTAAAATTGCACTACCCTTTAAGATCCCAGGGAATCGTAAAAGGCGAGAGAGGGATCATACCAGGAGATGGGCAGCAGCGTCTTCCTGTGTAATGCGAACACCTACTGCGGTCACCAACCTGCAATGCCAAGCGTGTTGACTATGGCAAAACCCCCAATATGGCAGCTACAAAAAACCCCGACCCATCCAGTCCCCGGCGGCCCCGCTATTCCTGGCTACGGCAGCGGTCACGGTAACGGCGGAGCAAAGGGTGCGAGGAATCTCCGGCAGAAATCGGGCTGCCACTAACGACGACTTCTGTACTTGGTAACATACAACACTAGGACACTTCGGACCGACGACAAGAAACATGAGCTGAAAGAAGAGATGGACAAGTTGAACTGAATTATTCTAGGATTATCTGAAGTCCGAATATTATGCAAATTAATAACAAATTTCAGAGAAGTGGAAAAGTAGCCCTCCGCTACTATATTTACCCTAATTGATTTGATTTCTCATTACTTACTAGAGTCTGTAGAACTTGTTGCATATCCTTTGGGAATGTATAATGCACACCAATGTCAAATGTTCCGTGAAAAATTTTTTAAAATTAAAGTTACAAGAGTTATTTATGTATACTTTCCTAAACAATCCCAGCTACCGTGATAATTTGTCTATTATTAAAAGTAAATCAACTAATTACCAAAACTTGCGAGCCGAACGTGTCGTGTGTGAAGAGAGCAATGAAGGAAAAAGAAGAACGTCAGAACTGGAAGAATAGAGATACGAGTACTTGTCACTCGTACCTGCCTACCCTGTAAAGAACCTGGTGTGACGTTATAACAATAATAAATAAAGTAAAACGAAATATATCCTAATAAAATTTTAAGGCTCTTTGCTATTCGTAAACTACAGGCGTAAATACAAATGTTTTTATATAGATATAAAATATATTGTGATCACATTGAATTACATTGAAACACAATGAGAGCACCCTCAATCATCGGACGCCACAGCATTCAAGTAAAGGTTCCTTTTACAAAAAACACATTTAATCACACCGCGATGTAGATCGAAAATGACAAGGCTCCGGACTAATAGTTCGAAGTACCCTTGAAATTGAAACTTGGCTTGACGTGGGTCCCCTCGCGGTTAAGATATAGGTGAGGCGAGGTGGAGTTGGTGGACCAACGGCTTTAGAATACCAATGAGACGTTAGCCTGCCTATCGTCTCGTCACATTTCTCTACGCACAATGGCGCGCGTGGCTACCAAATACCTTTTATCTGCTGCGAGGCAGTTCACTTACTCATGCCTTACAACGGTATATTTATCCCTGTCCAAAGATATCGGCTTAACGAAAACAAATACTCAGAAATGTGTGAAATATGTTGTGTTAAACGAATATTTGAAAAGATTTTAAAATGATAACAAAATTGCTAGATTCTAGTTTAAAATGTGACGAACAAACAAGAAATTGTATTGAAAACTAGCAGCGAACAGCCATGCAGGCTATCTGTTTTAAAACGTGGACGCTAATTAATACCTCTTTTTCTACCTCTTCCAGGAAATACGGGTATGTTAGGTATCGCAAATGCTATTAACAAGTATGAACATTCCATTTGTTAAAGCTGTCGTCGTACAACAATCAAACAACGTATTCATTTCGGAATGTACCAATAAAATACTGGGAAAGCTAACATCCATTACTGGCTATTCTCCGAGGGGTGAATCCATTCATATTTAATATCGTCGTTAATGGATCGCGAATAACCTTCAATGATCTCCACTAGCTATTTCCGGAATTGCTGAGTTATTAAACGAATACTCGTAATATAGTTAGGGGAAGGGTATTAGTAAGTGGATACTATACTCTTTTGAACTCTATACGAAATTGAGGGAACTGATGGTCTTGTGATCGGTTTATAGATGTGTTACTGGATCTCTACCTAAAGTTTTCATCTTGATTGATTCTGAAACGCATATTATAGAAACTTTAGATGATGCGTGAGAAAAGTAGCAAAAAAGCAGACAAGAATCGCGAATGGTCAACGTCGTCCATGGTATGTTTCACGAATAGGACTCGAGGAATCGTTCTCTTAATAAAACACTTGGTATTAACTGAAGGTATTACTATATTATTATGTTAGCATAAATGCAGTTATTAACAATTCGTATCTGTCCTGTCCAAAATTAGTCTTACCGAATCGTCTTTAGTAATCGCCTCTACTACACCTGGACTGGCAATCATACCCTCCAGACGGAAAAACAAATAATTTTCATATAGATTACTCCCCTTTAAAAATTAATCGTACCTGACACCATGCTACAAAGCCAGCCTTTTGCTAAATATATCTGGACGGAACCACCTTCCGACTGCATAATTAGTACAGATTCAGTCAGATAGGTGGCAAACAAAGCCTTTGGAGGCTTTAAATTACCCCAAAAGCCTGAAGTAAGGTTCATTGACTGTTGCCTAATGCTGATAAAGTATATACGTGGAAGTTTGCCATGATTGTATGCTAGATTATTCCATTCAAGCTATCATCGAGCCAAGCAACTCCCCACTAGCTTTACTTCGTTAAACGAACTATAAGCTGAACTGTAAGTCGGAACTATAAGCGCTTTAGTCGTTGGCTTGTTCGCACTCAATTGCATAATCTGACTAGATTTTGTGAAATGATGGCTCAAAATCTAACATTTCTTACCTATAGTTTCCTAAGAATTTTGGTCTTATGTTCTTTAATTTTTAGTTTACTGTAAACAATTATTCATGTATATGAAATTTTACAGAAAGTTTCGCCGTACACTCAGTCCTTCGAGAATAATTTTCTATGAAATGTTTTTTTAATACGTGCCTTTCATTTAACAAATGATATATTCGTTTGAGTGGATTAGTCTTGAACATCCACAAGCTTTTTATATTTTAACCGTAAATGTATTTCTAGATTAGCCAAAAAAGACACCGATGGCTCGTAAATTGACGGGTCACTTGCAGGCTCTGTAAAAGGATATGCAGTAGCAGCAGCTGAGATGGGCATGGGGCCCTTTGTCGGCTCGGTCGTACATACGCCTTGCAAACCGGGCCACAAACCATCCACAGTCCATCATGCAGCTCTACTTTTAGGTCGCGCTCCAGTACGTCGTTCCTAACATAGCGGCCCGCCTACACAATCGCTGGAAAGGCCAGACCCAAAAGGATATGACGTCACAGTTGTTGTTTTGACAGATAGGGGTCTTATTATAAAGAAAGCTTTAAAGCAAACAGCTTGAAGCATTGATTTAATTTGTAACTCACGTGGACACGTATAAAAAATTATCTAAATAAATTGCGACACGCTACAGTAGTGTTACTTACTTACAGTAATGTTACCGTTGTTGTGGGCACAAGCCATATCGCTACTGGAACCTGTGAGGTTTTCATGTAAGTACATATTAAAGCACATTAAATACATATTTAAGGTCATATACAACCTTAAATGTGTGTAGGTTCTGTTTTGTTGTAAATTTTAATTTAAAAATGACTTCATGTGACTAGGGCCCCTGTCGTGTGGCCATGTCGTATGTTAGATACGTATTAGGTCGACGGACCAGTGCATATTTTATTTAAATTCGTTACTTTCTCTAAGCACGAGCTAACATCAAAATCCGTTGAGAGAACGTTGTAGTTTTCTTTCAAGTGCATTGTATTTGTCTGATAAAGTTATTGAAAATTTGATACGGTTTCCATTTATCATTCAGATACGGGTTCATAGTTCAATGGTCATTCGTTATTCCATGAGTTTTCGCATTGTTATTACAATGATAAGTATCTATACATATAATGAAACTGTAACTGATCGCTGTCTGTACATGGCAAATATATTTAAAAATTCTTTATGAGGTGCCTTTACATACGAGACCCCAAGACTTATGTAAGAGACCCCAAAACAATGTTTTTTCATTTTGTCTGTCTGTATGTTTGTACACGCTAATCTCAGAAACGACTTATCCGATTTGAATGCAGTTTTCAGGATTATATTGTGATGGGTTTCACTTAACATTTAGTGCTTTTTTTTTCATTTAAATCGATTAACAAATAAAGAAGTTATGTCGAAGGTTTTTCAAAACTTACGAAATCTACGCGTACGAAGGACAACTAATCGACAACGTTTCGGACTATTTATGCTCTCGTCTCGTAATAAAGACTCATCACTCACAGTAATCAGACAACCTATCCGACAGTAGAAACACATACGGGAGCAGAATCTTAGATAAAGTATGTGACATCTATTATTATATGAAATATAACATGTATTCACTCGTATATGAGTTACGTTACCATCTATTTATTTTAATAATCATGTAACAAAGCGTGTTCAGCGAAGCGTCACAGATCGCTAGTACTGTTGACGCCGCCACGCGGAAGTAATACGGAAATACGCGAGAGTTTGTAATCAAGAGGCATTGTGTAGGCAGTTAATTAAATCACATCAAAGCCTCGCACATGGATAAACTGTACCTGTGAGGTGTGAGGCATGAGATTTATAATGTACTATGATCTATTTCGACAACAATATTCGTGCTCAATTCATTTGAAATGTACCTGATGTTTAACATCTATACAATCTAAGGAAATCAACATGCCAGTTTCGTTAGAGTGGTACATCGAAATGTGAAGTTCACTGGTGAATTCTTAATACCTTTCGTTACACGTAACAGTCCTAGGCGTACGTTAGGAGACTTAGAGGAAGGCTTGGTTAAAAGTTCCTTGAATAGACAAGCATGTATAACGATTTTAACGTATGTTTAAGAGGTGAAAGAAGTGTGCCAAAACCGTAGCAGATGGAAATTCCTAATCTCTACCTATGCCTGTGGGAAATAGGTGTGATGACAATATACTCGTATGTGTACCTTCAATAGTACAGTAAACCATAAGGGAAAAGGCATAAATTTCTTATCTTCTAGATTTATGTCCTTTTTTATTTTGAAGCTTTTGCTTTAAAATAACTTTTCGCGACACAAAAATTAACAATATTTTATGTAAATTGTTTTGAAACCATTAGGCAGTGTAGGCAGGCAGTAATAAACAAATGGTTTAGACTTCAGTTTGTTGCTCCAAGGGTTCCAGATTTAACTTCCAGTTAGCACTTCTTTTTTTCATAAAATTACGTGCGTTTTAAAGATTTAATATCATTTCATTCGACACAAATTCCACAAATTTATTATTATTATTATATCATCACTCTGGGTCCCTTGCGGACTGGGCAAAACACAAATTTATTTTAAGTTAACCTATAACGGATAATTTTTTCATAATGTCGACTAAATTCGGCTATTTCCGGTTTCGATGAATAAAAATCACAAATTCATGGTATGGTACATTAAAATAAAAGCTGTGGTCACCCACGCCCACTTATGCCGCGCGCTGGTACATTTTTTTTTCATACTAAAAGCCCAGTTGATAAAGACAATGCTTTGCGTTTCAATCAGTTAAAAGCTGGTGGTAAATCTGTCCGCGGACCGTTGCTTGTTTGTGCAAACACACTACCGACAACACTGAGGTCCGATAGCAGACTCGTAATTAAACATTCCAATAGCTATTCTCCAGAGCGAACGGTGCGATAGTAGTTTTTAACTTTTTATGGAATCGTCCCACTGAATAGTTGAACGCAAAGCGATGAATGTTTATTATTTCATGTTAATTAAAAAGGAATCGTTTTACGCTAATGAATATGCTAGAAATCAATTCGAGATGTGTTCTCGTTCTTCTTTAATCATCCATAGTAGCTTTGCCTTTATTAACCCAACAATAAATTAATAATTATCATCAGTGTAATTTTTACAAAGCAGTTAATAGATCTTTGACAATAACAGTAGAACTAATAAAAACAATGTTCCGGGACAACTCATGGCTGATATCATCCGAAATTAGGCACAGCCTTTGCTGTAGTAACGAGAGTCCTGGTACACTATGTATATTAAATTGTTAGTACCTACACATGTGTGTATATAACTTTGCACATAGACGCGACAACGCACAAGTGTTATCATTATCAGCCTATTTTCGTCCACTGCTGGACATAGGCCTCTCCAGTAGCACGCCACTGAGCTCGATCTTCAGCTCGTCGCATCTAACTGCTGCCAGCCACTTTGCGTATATCGTCACTCCAGCCAGCTGGAGGGCGTCCTACGCTACGTTTGCCAAGACGCGGTCTCCACTGCAGAACACGTCTACTCCACCAGTTATCGGTTCTACGACCCATGTAACCAGCCCACTGCCACTTCAACTATTATTAGTCGTTGGTAATCGAACACACATAACCAGAGTCACTAATAACTGGACCAATGTTTAATCAACTTCGCAACTCAGTACACTGCTCTTCACCGAACAACAGACCATGTTTATATAGGTATTTCCCCTGTCTTTTTGTCCCGTCCGTTACTCGCCCATAGTCTAACAGCTCTGTACCATACCTGCACAGATGCTGGAGGTGTTTCCGTTTGTTTTGTCTCTCATTGTGAGCGAATTGATTTTCACCGAGGCGTCGCTCGTGTGCAGATGAGAAAATATGCTGGTCCAAATCAGTCGTTTTTTTTTAATGTACCTGTGTACTGGTAATGTACCATTACTATTATTGTTATCTACTTCTGCTTTGCAACAAATATTCAGTTCCATTGCTTTGTTTGGGAGAGGGAAAGTTTCAGGTCTCCGTAACGTAATTCCCAAGTAATACAATTCTTAAATGTTTAAAATATGATGTGTGACATAATTAGAATAGTATATTGGGAGGAAACATCTGTGATGAAATTGTGTCTAAATCTGTTGCTAAACTAGCATAGGCGGTGTTGTTATTTTTTCTTTTATTATTAAGAAACACACGTCCTAACTACGTTTTCAGGACTGTATAAGATGCCATGGTGCGCACTTACATACATCCTATTGGAACCCAATCTTCTACAATCAAAAAAAACGACATTTTAATTGTAAACCTAATACCACTATTCTTACGAACACTGCCGCCTCGCTCAATGATTTACTGTCTTACGCCTTATCAATGTTATTAAGCCAGGGTCAGCCTCGGAGAGAAATAGGTGTAATGAGACAAAGGTCTGGAGTTGTTTCTATAGACATGAACGAATGAATGATTGTTTGAAAGGAATAGTGGTTGTCTCGTATACAACTTTAGAACCTGAACTGCAACTCCTCGATAAGGTTTAATAGATGTTAGCGTAACAAGTGCTTTTGACACTAGCTGATGTTAGTATTGGAGTTATCGCGTTAATAGTACGTTTTCCTATTAATTGTTTCGTGAGTTATACACATGGTTAAATATGTACCGACTTAACTTACGTACGTTTTTCGGGATGGCCCGACTAGTTTCGGACCTGTACGAGGTTCTCCCTCAGGAGCACCCGTCACTTGCGGCGAAGTCGCGACGGAGACTGCGCGCCGCCGCACGAGTAGCGAGGCTTGAACGCTGAGACGATGCGGCGGCGTCGAGTCTTCGTATTCCCTCGATAGTCTCCGGTGATCGCGCTTGCGCATACGGTGTTATTTGGTTGGGCACATACGGCGCTGACGTAGTACGTTCGTATTAAAATCTCTTTACGCAGATATTATCTACAGTAAGAAATTCTTGCTGATGTCGGAATCTTCTACATTTAAGAAATTTCTGCTAAGATTGTTCGTTCCCTCTAGTTAACGTATTGATCAAGTGAACATTGGATATTAAATAAAATTGTCTTTTAAATTTTATTCATTGCTTATTATTCAGGAAATAATAATTATTAATAACATGTAATTTATATAAATAAATTGGTCAGATTTAATGTCTAAGCATCTTGTCGGTGCTCATCATCATGACATCCCTGTAAGACCACCTGACAAGCATGTCAGTGTCCAGGTAGGTCATGTCGTCCCGCTTCATTACCAACTCGGACCAGTCTACGTCCTTAACCTGGTTGTTGTACTTGCTAAAATCTTTTCTGTACACGAAGACATCCAAGAACTTCATGTTGCTGGTGTAGAAGGTAGTGACATCGATCGGCCTGTCGAAGGGGAAGCCGAGCGGCATGGTGTCCACACACGTGGTCCAGCGACACACGCGGCGATCCTTCATGATGGACAAATCGATTGTGGGCAAAACGAGGCCGGTGCGCACGGGGGTGACCACAACGAAGAGCTGCAGAGGTAGACCACCAACGTGACCCAGAGGTAGGAGCAGACGGTGTGGCCAGCCAAGACGCGTTTTGTACCACCAGCTGTCTACCATCTTGTCGGTGACAACAGTAGTGTCTTGCACGCGGTTCACAATGCGGCTAGTCCATGGCCTGTCTTGTATGATACCGTGCATCTCGAGAGAGTTGCGCACGATAGTGTTTTTGCCCGTGTCCAGTTTGTACAAGAAGCTATCGATTTCAACCATGTCGAGGCGCTTGTCATTGATGTTGAGCAGGCGTCCAATGCAGTCGAATTTAGGACCGAGGAACACGCGCACCACGGCATCTACTGCCTTCTCAGAGACAACGTCAACGGTAACCTTGAATGGATGGTGATTGAGGCGACGAGCGCGAGCAACATAGACAAAGTCTGACCTCTTCTTTTGCATTTCGCTCTCGTCCAGGTACATAGCGTTGGTAATATCCAAGTCGTACTCGTCCATGAAAGTAACGAGCTTGTCGGTGTAGATGCGTTCAACTTTGACGCCAGGGAAGTCGAGTTCGTCTCTGGTGTACTTAGGCAGTAGGTCCTTAAATAGGACAACGTTGTTGATGATGCGCTTGAGCACCCTCCAGAAGAGCGGGTCACGGAGACACGTCGTGTACATGTCGAGAGCGGTGGGCACGTAGGTGTACCTTACGAAGAAAAAGTATAAATCATTTAACACATTTAAAACCGTTCATAAAGATTTATTTGAACAACTGAATCACTCGATAATACTTTTAAATACATGCTTTAAGTTGCCATATTCAAAGGTTACTTACTTGTTGAAGTTATAAGTGCTGTAAGTCAAAAGCCTCTTGAATAGGTTCATCACGTGAATGACCTTGGCGTCGTCATTGAGGAAGCCCATGCCGCCGAGCAGCAGTCTGCATAGGTACTCGATGTCTTCAGCCTTCTTCAGGTTAATGATAGTTCCGTCGCGCTGTAAAATTGAACTGTGTTGAATACATGTCAACGGAAACACGCATACTCTGTCAGATTTTTAAATTTAATATTAATTGTACTCACGCGTTCAATGCGGCCAGTCAGGATGCCTTGTCTGATAGTGTTCTCAATATCGTCAACTAATATTTTATCCTTGGAGTTTACGATATTAACGAAGTTGACGTTATTCTGGCGGACGGGCATTTCGTAACCGTTGTGGAAGCGGATCTTGGGCCAGTAGCCGACCACAAATGGGTCGTTCCACATGATCATCTTAATGTCGCACATGTCGTGAGACAAACGCTCAAGCCTCAACCTGGCGAGCAACTGCTGGTAGCCGTACATCATGATCTCACCGCGGCGTTCCTTGTTCAGACCGTAGACATCGTCCGTCATCCAGTATGGATAGCTCATGTGCAAGTAGTACATGAAGGTGTTCAGGTCGATATCCTCAGTGAAGTAAGAAATGCGGTCGTCTTCGCTCAACACGTTGCGCACGCCCTTACGCCAGTCGATAACGACGAGGTTCTTGTCGGTAACCTTAATACCGTAGTAGTCAAAGATTACCGGGTCGTTGGCAGCTTTGGTCATTTTTACCATGAACGCTTTGTTAATAATGTGGCTATCGACGAAAAAGTAGGGGTAGATTTCGTACGGTGGCGGGATGGTTACTCCACGGCAGTCGATACGGTGGAACACAGCGCAGGTCAAGGCGTAGACGAACATGCCCCCGTTAATTCGCTCTCTCAGCCAACAAGCGGTCCTGATGAAGGTGTCGAAGTCCTTGGCGAAGTATAGGATACGGAAAACCCAGACAGCTTGGCGCAAGTGCAGCTCGTTAGTGTGCACGAACACCTCCCCACGAGGCAACAGACCCATTTTAAAGGTGTTGATGAAATTCTTCACCACATCGACTTTCTGAAACATTATAATATATACAATTGAAAAACCGTCTTCCATTATAACGATAATCAATTTACATTAGAAATAAAGTTATACCAAGTACTTGTCGAAGTTCTCCTCGATCACCCACTCGCGGGCAACTTCGCGGATGTCGTCATACATGGTCGGCTGCAGGATGTGGTTCAGCAATTTCAAAATGTAAAGCTCCTTGGTTTTGAAATCTACATTCACTAAAAAGCCAAAAAAAAAGACGAAATATTCAGTGATTATTTTCGTCCCGATATTTCAAAATGAATGTCTTTATTGATAGAAATTGCCAGTAAAGTGCAAATGGCGGACAAATGCAAAAAATATATGTACCAATTTTTCAATATCATTTGTTTCTTAGAAATATATATACGCATCTAATTTTTGTAAGCAATGATTCATAATTACACTTTGTTCTAAAGCGTTTCCATCATATTCGAAATTCCATAAGGTATTAAGTAAATCGCAGAGCATTTACAGAACTTTTAACATCAAAGGCCCGGGAAAAGTTTATAACAAGAACAAAGTTGGTATTACAGCTTGGCTTATATGTACGTAACATTAAGTTTAGGTTTTTTTTAAATACACAAGGCACTGGCAAAGTTTTTACCTCAGCTGGGATTGTAGCATTTGAGATGGGTTTATTAAATAAACTCCCGTTCCATTTAACAATAAAAAAGTTTTTGTATTCAATTCATTCTCATTTATTAAATAGGAAAATTATAATTATTTACGTCTCGAAAACGTCAATGTTTAATAGAATGATAAATAATATTTAAAAATACAAGGAATTTAACTCGAGACGAAGTGTTTAGAGATGGATGGGTAGTAACAAAAATAAATAAATATGAACTTGTCAGTGACATAGATAATGAGGATGAACAAGAAGAAAGAGATAGAGCATTATTTATTGCCAGCTGATGCGTACATAGAAATGTGGAAAATAAATATGATACTGGTACCTGACGACACAGAAATATTTTTAAAAATATCCACTAGACATTTCGCAAATTTCACCAACAATAATACAAGTAAACTGCTCACCCAAGGTCTCTTTCCCGATCAGGACGTTGAGCTGAAGGTCATCCTTGATGACGGTGGCCGAAGCCACCGCGAACAGCGCCGTTACCAGCAACAGCTTCATCTTCTACTTCTCCAGGCGTACCGAGTGCAAATGTGACAATTCGTGATTTCACAGCTCTTTTATACCCACCGCTCTCGATATTTTTTGAATGTTATCGTTGCATATGTCACCCATTGTTTGTCTTACACCTCTAGCTGATAACATCGCGACCCGCCGATAGTTTTCTCTTGAGGTGAGCTATATTTGTATAACCGTATCTTCGCACACCGATGTCCGCTCTAACCTCTTCTATTATAACACTTGCATAAATATTCTTGATGTATTCTTCTTTGGCTATAAGAAGCAAACCCGTTTTCTGATTTCTACCACCAATTGAAAACCTACTGATTTATCAATATAAATAATGGGTGATGGTAGTTAAAGTGCTAAAAAATGTAAAGACTATGATTTAAAAAATCAATATGCTTAAAAATCGTTGTACTCCAAAGGTTTTTAAGTTTGTCACACATAAGACATTCCACACAGAAATGTGACAAGTATACGGGAAAAACGTAGTGTATAGGCCGTACAAATTTAATAATTCCGCCTGTTTAGTGTTTGTTGCAATAATATTATAGCTCCGCTTTTTGTACAATGTTTTTCATTAATTAAAGCTTAAACATAAAACTTTTTTATGTAGACTTCTAAAATATTTTTTTTTGAGCCCGTTCTGTCTACGGGCCTCGAGGTTCCCATCTTTACCAGGGCAGTCTCAGGGGGTCAACCGCCCCCAGGTGATTTCACCCCCAGTGTTGCGGTCAGTGGTCGTCACTTGCTGATCATCGAGGCTAGACAGCATCGTCCAAACCCCTCCAGTTCCCGCGGGAGCGGGCGGCCGTCAGGAGGACGAGCGTGCAAGGGCGCAAAGCCCCTAAGATGGACATGAGGCCCATTGTCGACTCAGTCGTACATACGCCTTACCAATCGGGCCCTTAAGCCATCCAGCGGCTCTACTTTTAGATCGCGCTCCAAGACGTCTCGTCGATCCTAACAGCGGTCCGTCCTCACGATTGCTCGAAGGAGCGCTGCGACTTAGCTACCAGCGCGTACCATACTGGTGTCCCGTAGGTGAACCGTGAACGGATGTATGTTTTGTACACCCGCAGTTTGATATGGGTGGGCAGCTTGGATGTCAATAACTCCTTTAGTGTTGCACATATCCATAGGCGACGATGACCGCTTACCATCATGTGGTTCGCCAGCCTGTTTGCTTGGGTTATAATAAAAAAAATTGTCCACGGTTCTCTTCCTGACGCAAGAGTCGTTTTCAAAGTCGTTCAATTAAACTTTTCTTATATATCTTTCTCCTAGTAACAACTTTTTCTGTAATTACACCAGTAAGTATTAACAATGTCCACCCAAATAACAACAGATAAGACAATAGAGGTATCTTGCTTGTAGTCCCAACAACAATGTGGGGAAATTTATCATTTTGTTTAAGATTAAAAACTGCTATTTAAATGTGAAATTCAAGAGCACATATCTATGGGCATGTGTGGGCTAAAAATGGAGAAATATCATCGTAACTAATCAGGGAGTTAAAACATGTCTAGCGAATGACATCATTGGCAAGTTTTCGGACAAACAAAATACTCATGTAACAACATAAAGTGTATGTGCGATGTGGGGCGTATTATTAAAAAAAATTGTTCTTCTACGGCATGAAATAAAATGTGGTCGTCGAGAGAAAATATTCTTTTAAGAATTACCTTAAAAGTTTATTAAAAGCGGCAGTTTGGTAGATGAGCGCCACATCTTAGATCACACCTGATCCAGCGTAGTCTGATGGTAGACAGATACTAATGTACATTTGTGTAAAAAGCTTGAACGATCTCGACGTTCGTTCGCCCACACATAATAAAATGAATGTCCAAATATAAATTTGACCATATAGCTACATTTACTTTAGTATTGAGTTAAACAAATAATTAAGTTTTATGTACATTTACTTAAAAGAAAATACATTTGCATAACGTTTATTAAAAAGTACGGGTCAGTAATAATATTTTTTTTTTGTTTGTTACAGACCTTCAGACATGGGTTCCCGTTCTCGCCCACGGCGTTGGCGTGGGACCCCATACAGAAGCTGCTTGCCATCGGCGACAAGGGCGGCAACCTCAGAATGTATCCTTTACATAATTAGGTTTCATACCCACTGTATGCATATATACGAATATGCATTCATACATATATGTGTGTGTATATATATGTGTGTGTGTGTGTGTGTGTGTGTGTGTGTGTGTGTGTGTGTGTGTG
>DWJK01001841.1:0-15922 GCA_018248815.1 Croniades pieria auraria
CGGCCTTAACCCTCTCAATATGAGAGGAGACCCGTATTCCAACAGTGGAATGTTAATGGGTCGATGATTTTTTTTATGATTATAAATCTTTTTACTCATAACAACAAAAGCTACCGCCAGCTGTGTACATAGAACACAAAATAAAGTACAGTTTAAGTAAATAAAGGAACTTGCTCTGAAATTGAAATCCTGTTAGCCGAAGGAAATTAACTTTCCTTTGTACCCACAGCTTCGAACTATCACTCTTATAAAGGATAAGTTTGAAAAGAGAATTTTTTTTTAAACTGTAGAGTATCAAGATTAAAATAAATATGTTATCAGTTTCCTTGTTCTCAGCTTCAACTTGTTGTTGTCCCTAAACTTTTTCGCGAGTAAAGCTGAAAAAATCTTTTATATTCCATTTGACACATTGAGGTTAATTAAAAAAAAATCCCGATAGACTGTGTCCTTTGTCGGAAATACAGTCATCTATCCATAACAAATTTTGACGAAAATGTTTGAGATAATTTGTTAAAATACGTATCATTATGAGAGACAGAGATACTATCGCATTCGCGTCAGTAACATGAATACTTCACTGCCTCGTCGGTCGAGTGGTTGCAAGCGCGACTGTAAATCGAGAGGTACTAGGTTCGATCAAGGTTGAGCATCTTAGAATCGCAAGTGGTAGCCCGAAGTCTGTATTTGTATCGGACTTCTGTCTGGATTGTGTCACCTAAATTCCACATGTACATACATACATACTTTAAAATGTCACGTTAAAAATTGTTAATGATTAAAAGTTCACAAAAATTTATAGAACTGTATACGCATATCCAAAGGCTTTTTAAATTTAAATCATACAAAAGGAAATCATACTCGACGCGGGATTTTAACCCAGGACCTCCCCTTCGTCAGTCGCACTAGCAATCACTCGACCAACGAGGCAGTCACTGTATATTTTTCTACTACGCTATATAAGCAATATATGACGAAACAGGCGTCAGAACAATGTCAAACATTATGTTTAAAACAGCGAGGGTGTCGTTACGATAGATTTATATGAACATGTGAACCACATAAACACGTGAGGCACTATTAGGTAAACCTTAACCACTGTCTATACTGACATCGAAAAAGAATAAAAGTAATCAATAAAAGAAAAAATAAAAGAATGAGTATGATCTGTATTGATAAACAAAAATTAAAAGTCTCTCACTCTGCAAACAATCTTGCTTTATGTCGCAATGAATGGCTAGTCATAATAAAATGTTGCCTTGTGTTCGAAGTAACGTAAAGTTGTCTAGAAGATACATTGTGAAGTAGACCAGCACTCTTCAATGTTGCAGTACATGTAACCGTATCCTCCCCGAGCTTGCAATTTAATTAAGAACAATAAACAAACTATTAAGTTTTCCATTAACATGACGAAGATATATTTTCAGTTCGGTTATAAATACATGCGGACCATAAGATCGTGTACGTGGAATAATTTAGCGTTGCACTTCTAAAGAGCTAATTCTAACTTCGTGTCCTAGCACTCACTTGAAATCGGAATAGAATAACGCACTGTTACGTGATGGTTCGTGTTAAGGTTAAAGTTAAATCGTATTCTTACTGATGGCGGAGTTAGAAGTCTCCGTAACCGAATGTATGAAGATATTGATGAATGTGGAAGAAGCACGGCAGGTATGCAAGGATAGAGATACTTGGTACTCCGTGTTCTCTGCCTACCCCGTAAGGGACCTGACGTGAAGATATGTATGTATGTATTATAACGCAATGAATGCTGTGCAAATAAATCTATATATACTTTCAATTAAGTATATCAATTGTAAGCAGATGACAGTAGGCTGATATTAACACACATGATGGCTGTCACGTGTGCTTTTTATCGGACTATAGCCATACTGCAACTTGGCTAACTTTATTCAAATTTTGTTATTTAAAAGAGTGCTGGGATTTTTTTTTTGTCCGGCTTTTTTCGCCCGGTCTACTATAGCCTGAGGGGCGCACAAAGCCGAAGTACAGTACAATGACTAAGACATGACCTTCGTTGAGTGTATGTATATACCTTTTAATGAATAAAAGAATAAAAAAATAAAATAATAAGTAGGCGGGAACGAGGTATAGGCCTACCACCACGGCCTAAGGCGGAGTGTTCACCACATTGGGGCAGTTGTTCCCATGAGAACTGCTCGGGTAGAGAGGAAGTCCTCGAAGCCCGTAATCCTCGTAAGCGTGGAACGGACATTATCCATCCATCCATCCCCATGCTTACCTTAGATGCGGCGACGCTAGACGGGTGAGCAGGATAAAATAACAATACAAAACACACAGGTTCACATGACGTCAATAATCACGTAATAAATCTTGCGATAATGGTTATATATTCCTCAAGTATTTAGATAATTAGGTAGTAGTACATTACACGCATGAGAATGTGTACTTTATATTATTTTTATTATTAGTATGGTATGGTATGCGTAATTTATATTAGGTATTTATAAGAAAATTATGTAGCCTAAAAGATGAATCTTAATATAAAAAATTATAAATAGGGAAATATATTCGGAATAGCATATCTCTAAACTAATCAACTACAAAACAAAAATTAAGGAGATATCGATAATATTAAACTACCGGTAACAAGAACACTATGAGGCGGAAAATTTTACATCCGAAAGATCAAAATTATACAATCAACTAGCGAGACGTATAAAAAATAGCCTTCTCTCTCTTACTCTAATAATAATGGCTTTTTATATGCTTGTTTTTCTTTTTCTATATTTTGCCAAGAGTAAAAATGTTATAATAAATGGAAAATTCCTGCAACGCATATTTTTTTACAAGTTAGCTTAATTTTGTTTTATAAGCGAAATTCTGCAAATACGACAATAAGTCTAAATACAACTTAAGACAATAAAAAATATTTAAACCGAACGGAAAAATATTTTTCTGAGTTATTATTGGGTGAAAATAAAAAGGGACATATGTAGCATTATTTGTTTGCTTTTACTTCATGGAACTTTTCAACAACACATTCAATGGTTATTGTGATATCACGAAATAAGAAAACAATCAATTTTTTTGTTATTTCATCTCGTGGGTGTATTACGTATGTGGCGGTCGACGGATGATCAAATGACAGACTGTAGCAGGGTCCTCGACACTCGCATTTCGACGCGATTTCCTAAAGCTCAGTATAGTCCTTGTGGTCAAGTTATAGCAAAAATATAACTTGTTTGTTCAACCCCGTCTAAAATGTATAATAGGTATAAACTACTGCCATATTGTCACTGAATTATCGTGCTCACTCATCGTATGTGCTTGTATAATATTTGTTAACTTATTGTATACGAACTCGAACATTGCCTTGTATTATCTATCTTATGAAAATATAGTAGGTATTATAAATTGGATGTCGTTAGTTGCCGAAAGTGGAATTGCTTTATTAGGCAAGCCTCAGTGCCCTTGACGAAAAGTAATCATTTGTAAGCGGTGGACAAATAGACATAATTATATCGATGGAAAATCGTTGCGGGAAATTTGTAAGTTCAATAATTTTAAAGTTAAACTTCTTTGCTTAAAATCCCACGCGTACCACGAATAAGTCAAAAAGTCGTGCAGGAAGCGTAACTAGCGCGTTGCAATGGATAGCACAAAATCACTTTTGAATAATTTGGTTTTTTTTTATTTGACATATAGGATACTATGATTACACAATTGATGATATTTTTGTTTATAGGTTATAGTTATAGGTACATAGTTATAGGTATATAGTTATATAGTATATAAGTTATAGGTATGTAGTTTATAGGTTGTATATATTATTCGTTTATAGGTTCGCCCTTTTGCTCTTTAGTACTGTTCAACGTTATCTACTAACTAAATTGGGTAAAATGTGAATTAAATTTTAGAACAGAGAGGCAATGTTATTGCTAATACCTTCTCAATAAGCGCGGGTGTGTTTCGATTGAGCAGGCATTAAATAATCGTCAGCCATCTCGCACCGCATATACCTGAGCTTGCACAGCAATTGGTCCAAACAAGGAAAATCGATATCATGATTCCAGGACTCAGAGGCAAATTTGCTTCCTTGAATTAAATAAATCTTCGCTCCATGGTAACAATAATAAACTTCGTAGAAATAAAGTAACAGAAACGTATCCATCTACATGAGTATAATCAACATAAAGTTTCACTTCTAATGCGAGTGTGCTGCACGTATAATTTTTTTCAGCGCTTCTGTGCAGAGGTTCAATAGGAGAAAAATACTATTCTGGGACATGGTTCCACAACTGGTAGCCTGGAAAAATTTTATACACACTAAAACTGTCACAGTCAGGCACATTAAAACTATAGAGTAAAACTAACTACTGAAATTTGTACATTGTGAACTTCATTTGGAATTATTTTACTATTCTTTCAATTAAATCACTTTTAATACAGTCTTATACTGTTTTATATTTATTGGAGTTTTTATGGTACAGAATGAAACCTGCACCAAATATAGTACATATAATATATAGAAGCCAACGTATATCACGATGATGTTGGTTCTTTCATGACAGTATTTACACATAAGATTTATTATCCATATAGTAGTTATAAATACGAAACGACAAAGCGAACAATTGATAAAACTACCTTTTATCACATATTCCTTTTTGTCAGACTTCAATGTAAATACAATAATAAAAAAAAACAGAAATTGTGTCATACCATTCTTTTAAGAAATGCGCTATCAAACATTTGTTCGTTAGTTAGTGACCTTGATTGACAACCTGTTACTCTGCACTAGCACCACATCTTAATACGAGTGTTTAAGTGTGAAAGTGTGTGCAAATGCAATAATGATAATTATCTCATCTCTTAGTAGTTCTAAAATTTTTAAACGGTTAAAACCAGTTTCCAGACCGTTTAGCCGCTTATTGGATTTTAAAGTATAAACCGTGTTGTAAACTGCACGTTAGCCAATTAGTCTCTTCAACTCTGGTGCATTTGGTTGCAGGCTGATTCATCTATAATAAGCTTGTCGCTTGGTTTCACTAGTGGTTCAATGTTTTTAAAAATGTGAATTTTTAGTCTATCGTTTTTTTATGTATCGTTGTTTTCAGTTATTGCTTATGTTCATTAGGCACTATTAATAAATTTCTAATATAAATATTGATTAACATACAACTTTTTTTATAAACCATACGTAATAACAGTTGTTGGAGGTATGTTCAGCTTTAACATTTTAAGCTGTGACTGATGTGATTTATTCTTCGTCTAGTAACAAAACGACGACCTTTATATTTGCTTTGCTAGAGCAGCGCCGTCTGATATACTGTTAGGATTATATCTAGAAAAACCGTTGCAGGTACAACCTTTAATCCATAATGTACAATCCGTTACTGGAAAAACATTTAATGATGTAAACAGAAGAAAATACCCTTGGTACAACATAAGGTATTCATTTTAGATAATCTGCTGAACAGTTATATTCCTATGATACATTGTTTAAGGTTACGCAACCAATTTGTTAACCCCAAGGCAGCATGGCACAGTACAACCTTCGCAAATACCAAATTTCGCATATAACATGAGTTTATGTTATAACAATATACTGAATAAATCCAAGAATATATCGATATATTCGTGTCAGTATGGTGAATCAATACATCCTCCGACCCTAAACTGGGATATAAGTTGTCATAAGTGACTACTATACTTGGCGACTAAACCACCGGTGAACCATGATCTTGGCCGGCTACGGACAGCAGCGTAGGCGATACGAGAAGCTGTGCTATGTGATCCTCAATCCGCATGCACAACGTGAGTATCATAAGCAAAAACGCCTCAGAGAAGGCATCTGTCCAGCAGTGAACATAGACAGGCTGATCATGATGATGATGGTGAAGAAGCACTTCCAAACATCATCTCAGTTTTTTGGTACTTGAAAACTTTTACTCGAATGCATGTTTTAATCGCTTAAAAAGAACGGATAGAACTAATGTCTAAGTGTTAATAGGATCACGGATTGCTAGAGGTTAGTACTAAATTGGACATGAACACATGATCATCTACATCACTGATATTTGAAACTTCACTATTTATTTTGTGGACTAAGCGTGACTTTTATTTGTTACGTTACATTCAATGGTTGTTTTAGTTGATAAGAAATCTAGCTTTTAAAAAATATGTGAAGTTAGAGATTTACGTTTGAGATTTTCAATTAAGTAAGTAAAGTTTAATTAAGTAGTATAACCCAATACAATGATTTTCAGAATAGTTGTCTTTTTGTATTTCTGCCTTTGAGTTTGTGCCACCTTAATCTCAGAAACAACTTTACCGATCTCCAATATATACTGAGGTAAGCTTCAGTTAACATATTGTGTTCGTTTTATTTTAATCGGTTTATAAGTAAAAGAGATATCTCTATTTTAAAAAGATATCGTCAACATTTTATTTGAATCACGTTGTGTTGATTAGGCTAAAACTTTGCTTATTAGGCTATAAAACTATGATGGTTTAGTTTATATGACGCCATAGTTAAAAAATTAATAATTTCGTAGACATACAGTGCCAATGTATGCAAAGCTTACATTTATATGGCCTAGCATATAGAATAGGGTTCAACTTAGGCTGGAAAATGATCGCAAGGGCGTGGGCAGGTATATAAAGCAAACCTGGAAAAACTCGAAACTAAAAACAACGCGAACGGACATATGGGCAACAGCTCGTTACAAATAATCTTGATCTAAATCTACCCCGAATCGAACTATAAAATGCAAGTTGCTCATATTACATATTTCGTACTAGTTGGACGTGGTTTTGCAAGTTTCATTACGAGTTTGGGAGTAACTACAACTTCGAAACTATCAATACTGCTTGAAAAAACTTTTTATATCATTGTTGGCTTTCAAGTTACTTTTACTAGAACGTATTCGAGTAAATATATTATATTAATATGTAATTCTAGTGCAATGCCCTTTGTCTCAGTAACACTTATTTATACCAAAAGGCACATTTACAAGGCACACGTCCTAATGGAAGTTTTCTCTCTCAAAGGACGGTAATTGTCTCGGCGGGGTTACGCTGACTGTAAGGAGAACTAGCTGAAAATACGAAAACGTTTCTATAAAGTCCTATACACTATACCCTACACGATCCTATTTGACGTTTTCAATATTTACTCTAAAGCACATAAAATGTGAGTGCCTTAGAAATCGCAAACGTACGCTGTCGGCTAGTTGAAATCTTTTAATGCATGAAAGTACAATATTTGTGTAAGGATTCTGTAAAGGTTAGAAATGTAATATATTTGAAAAGGGACTCTTTTCGAGCACTCGAAAAGTTACATTTTGCGCAAGTTCAATTTCTGCAGTCGCGTCGGCGTTATGACTTTTTAATGGTCCTGTCGATAGTTTGGTCGGCTCAGTATAGCCGAATTTTAAAGGTATAGCGACTAAACACAGGAGATGAAACGAGAGTTACATAGTCTGAAAATCTGTAACAATCAGCTTATGAACGTCATATTTTTCAAGTTTTTTCAAGTCTCTACTTCGCTTGCAGGATGAAGTGGAGGTAATCTATTTGAAGTCAAAAAGTTATTTAAGAGGTACAATAAGTTTTCATTGCTGTTACGTAAAACTTCAAAATCATGCAAATGAATTTGAACAACTAGTCTCGAATTTCATTACTTATAATGATGTGTCTATCATTATTCATTGTATTACCAAAGTCAATAAGCTATAGTATATAATAGTATGTGAATGTATACAAGACAAAATATTAAAATTACTTATTTAAGGCGAGGCTAATGGTAGACATAGTACATGTTTCAAAGATTTAGCATGAAATGATTTGTTAACCGGTGCATACCTTGCTCATGTACCGAAGAATAGGTATACATAATACATTATTTTGCTTATGGCAATATTATGAGACAAAGCGCTATTTCTGTATGAAGTATTCGAATTGTAGCATATTACAAATATTTCTGAAGGCAACATAAGGTATTCGACGTCGATAGCACGAGATAAAGGTTTCTCATAGAAAATCCAGTTTTTTGCGATTTACCAAAGCAACAGCGATATCCTGCAATGTTCGAGTATAGTCGTAGTAGATAGTAAACGGCAAATTAGTAAGCAAGTCATTAAGCAAGTTTCTTAATGAAATCGAAGTATGTATTTTTAATTTTACTTTGAGTAGCATTATGGAGTGTAAAGTATGAACAACCCCGATAACTTCAAAGAAAAACATTTAATAGTAATGAAATGTATGTGCATATTGCATTATGCAGGTTCCGATACGCGCAGATCGATGCGTTGTTTAAAATACTGTTACATTTATGTATTTGTTATATAATATTTGCTTTCTCATGGTTTAAAATCTTTTAAAAGCTTTACAATAAAAAGAGTAGTGAGAGGTTTTAAATGTCCCTAAATGAATACTAAAAGAATAACTACCAAAGGAAGAAGGAGGGCAAAATACAATTAATGTTAAAAGAGCGTTCCAAGCCGTATCATCATATCATTCCGTCGTCTTAGGAAAAAGATTGTATTTCGTCGTATGTATTTCGTTTCTTGAAAATGCATTTCCGATACGAACATAATGAACTTTGACTGCTTTATAGGCACTCGAGAAGAATACCAATTTCAAATTGACCACCAATGAACTACTTTCTACTTTTATGTTTTGAATTAATTCCTTTTTTACATCAAGTAGGCAGCTGCTCTACTTCATCACACTGTCAGTGATCATAATTTTATCATGAATATCCTGCACTTTTTTTTATATTATAAGTTTTAGGAAATGTTAACGATCGATAACGTTCTACATTCGCTTCTAGAAAATATGTCATACTCTTATGAACATAGTCAGGATAAGTTGATACGCCTTTCGTAAATTTGGTCTTCAAAAGTACTATCAACAAACATTGGCACTAAAGGACGTAACCCTGGATATGTTCTCCCCCTTTTTCATTTCCCATACTTTGGCGTGTGGGAATGGATTAAACGTTGTTACACCGTTGTGTATTTAAGTTTTGTGTGATATATAATTTCAGTGAGCTCATAAAGTAACAGTAACACTTCTTTTCGTTTGATATTTTATTCAGTATTCTATAGGAATCATATAAGGAAATGATGTTCTTAGTGTGATTATTTCAGTTAAGGCCGTAAACACTTACCTAATCGTTATGGAGTAATTATAAAAGTTTATAATACACCAGTATAGCGAAAATATTGTTTGTTTTTTTATAGTGCCCAAAGCATTTTGTTAATTATTATTATCTTAATTCGATTAAATTTTATATAAAGCAATACGACACTTATCAATACTATTAATGTGATTACATTACTCTTATGATAGACTGGCTCTATGTACTTTTCGCCCAACACAAATGACATTATGACCAATCAATTGTCTTTGAATCAGCAGTATTGTTCGTTCACATTTCTCTTCAGCATCTACTCTATTGTGTTACTGATGCAGCAGATATCTCGTTTTGTGATGTTTCAGCCCCGTGTTTATATCCACAGAGAAATAATAAAGAGAATAACATAAGATATTCACTTCTAAATTTGTGCTTGGATCGAATCTAATACCAAGTGTAATATAAGTGCATGATCCAACAAAATAACAATTTATCTAGAGCATTAATAATGAGTGAGTGTTAACATACAAAATTTTCGGCATAACTAACAATTTAAGCAACCTTCATCTCCAATAGTTTAAAATAGATACGGAATCGAAAATCATACTGCCTGAAGGTTTTTAAATTAACATCAATTCATGATAATATGAAAAATAGGTAATTTATTAATAAAATATTAAAATCCGAGGCAAGTTGAATTGTTCTGACTTTAAATTTTGCACCAGAATATCTCAAAAAATATGCAATATTTTTGCATAAGCTTTTATAAAGCTATAATAAAAGTACATTGGAGTAAACAAAAAAATACAGATGAAGACAATACTTAGCGCTTGGCAGTTTTTTGTACCTGAACAGTGCTTGATACATACATAGATTTTATAGATGCAGTTTAAAGAAACACCTACAGAAGGTTAACCAAACGCTATGACCGTCTTTACCTAAATACATGTTCCGGATTAAATTTCTCTATTCTTCATTGTACATTTAAACACCAGTATCTAACACTGCAATCATTGATTGTATGGAAGGGTATGGGGTAAAAGATATTTTATGCTAACTAATGAGTTGCCAAAGTTAATGTTGGCCTTTGGATGGATGGATTGGATCGTCCCACGCTGCGACGCTAATGGCACTGCGTGAGGATTACGGGCCAAGAACTTCCTCTCTACCCGAGCGGTTATCATGGAGACAACTGCTCCAAGGTGGTGAACACCCCGTCTTAGGCGGTGGTGGTAGACCTATACCGCGTTCCCGCCTACTTGCCGGCCTAGTCGCCTTCCTCCTCTTCGGAAGTCGACACCAATGTATCAGTACATATTGAACACCTACGTATTCCCAAGAAGAGGACAAAAACCAAAGTTGACATTGATTTTACTAGAAGTTAACATTCTTAATTGAGTATTTGTGCCCAAAGTTACTGCTACTATAATACATTGTGACATTGGGTCGCATCAATTTAATGGTTATGAAACTAAAGAAAACCTTTCTATAAATTATGTCGTCTATCGGTGTAACAATTTAAAAAAGTCTTCTATAATGTTTCTTTTGTACATTCAGCGACTATATATGACTAGGGCAGAAAATGATCATGAGAAGGTCATGCACGTTTATTGTGAGGCGTCAACATCTAAAAGCGGTAAGTTGCCAGTTTTTTTGTAACTTGAAAACGAATTCAAGCATAATTGTGTTTATTATACATAGTAATGTTGTACGTATCTTCATCATTAGCCTATTTCAGTCCACTGATGGACACAGACCTCCCCGCCATGTACGTATGGTGCAGAATAATCCAGCCACCATTCGTCAATATGGAACTGAAGTAATTGATTGCCCTTCCACCTTGAATGTCTGATACGATACGATAGGATACAATACGAAGAACAATTACGGGCAATCATGTAGACGCTCAGACGAAGATCGTACGCATTATGAGCATTCAAGTTATTAGTGATCCACATTGCTGTAGAATTATAAAGTTGTTTACACGCAAAAACATTTAATTTTACAGATATATAGCGCCTCCTTAAAACAACCATTACCATGAAATTAAGTTTCCTTGTTTCGTTATGTACGATATCATCACTGATATCAATTGGACCATGAAATTACTCCAGTAAATTACGCACAAACACATAGATATTAAATATTACATTACTGTATGTATTATTATAATATTCAGGAATTTTGATTTTATAACAGAATATCATACTGATTTTGCTAGAAATTTGACTTTGATCTGTTAAGATTCCATTGTAAGATGTGAAATGCTGAACTAGCTCTCAAAGTCTTGAGCCCGCATTCCTGAGAAACTTGACGATAATCAAAGCTTAGAAGTGACAGTGCGTTCAATTCGACCTTTATCTGCTTATAGTTTCAATTTTTCTTTAACCTATGTACGTACAAATTTTCGTTTTGATAGGTGTAAGTTAAAGTGTTAACATTAATGTTGCCTGCGATTTGGCTTACCACAACTGTAATATAAAATGCTGCTGTAGTCAGTGTTATTATAACACTATATCAAAACGGATTCGAGAACTTAAACTTTCTTCATTACTTAGTCATACGGTAAGTACGAAAAGAATTTCACTTTTTGGATAAATAACCATCGCAGATCTTGATTTTAGATAAAACTAATATTCTGTATTTTGATGTGCCGTAAAAGAAATACTATTAATATAGAAAAGATATCTACCATTAGATTACCAAAGTATCAAATATTTTTAAAACTTAACATAACCGGTGAAGGAATGTATACATACTTAGACCCTATTTAAAAAACATTGCTTATAACTTATAGAAATTACATTTATCTTCTTCCTTCCATTTCAATCTGCTAACGCCTCCGGTTCAGTCAGATACGTACAGAATAGCCAAAACAGATTTGTATGCACATATGGATCTAGAAAACAGATTTATGCGAAAAAGAGTAATGCCTCAATTTTATCCATAAAAGATTTTACGATTTGCGCAAAATTTTGCACCTACAATATATGTGGATATATTATAAGACTTTAGATTAATCGAACTAGGGCGAAGAGTTGAGTCAATATCCGAAAACGACATAATAAATATCCGAGTGGCATTGACAATACCGAGGAAATATAGGTATATTTGCTTCTTTAGATTTTAAGGTGTATATCATAATTGCGCTCATCTACATCAGTCCAAGTCCACTGCCGCACATAGGCCTTTACTCCGGCGTATTTGCCTATATCCCCCATGCTGGGCATACGGGTTAAAGATCGCAGAGCATGGCGTCTCGCGTTACCTACGCTGCAACCGGTCTACAGGCAGAACCTTTAACCCTACCTAGGCAGGCGGTAAAATACCACGACCAGCGAGTGCTAGCCAGCGGTTCGTTGTCTCTTACGACACTCTGTCTTGTTCCGGCCCGTCACGGACCATAACAGTTAGGATCGTATATGTAAATCTTAATCCAGCATTATGGGCGACTACTCCGCTTAGCACTTTTGTAGTACCCAAAGAACATATATGTACATACACCATAAAATGCGTTTTGCATACGTTTAAAATTTGGATGACAATGACTTTAGACTATAAATACACTTTTCTACAACTATAACAGGTATAACGCAGTTATCTTTGGAATCACAATGGGACCTTCATATGTCCAGTAACAACTGGTCAAATTTATGGTTTATCATTTAATTCCCTTTATTGGTCGAGCTATTTTGGTTATTTTATTGAATTTCATATTAGTGCCACTTCATGGCGTGTGTCAGATTTATCTTTGTAAATATATTAACATCATTAAGGTTACAATAAAAGAAAAATGTGTTTATGATCACATAGGTAAGGACTGAAACAAAGTAAATGTAACCCAAACCATAATTTTGAATAAAATTTTGATGAGTTTTAATCAAATTCTTTATTTAAAAATCTTTTTTTTCTCTTGTCTCAAATTAAATGATAATGTTAGAAAAGCCCTTCTAGAATATTTTGAAATACAAAGAGCAAAGAATAAGAAGAAATATCTACTTACCTCTTCCTTTAGTTATCTAACGGCTAGCAACAGACAGACAAAATATATCAAATAGCTATTAACTATAAACTACAGACAACAACATAAAAATAATTTTTAAAGACCAAAATTTGATACATTGAAATACATACATAAAATCTTTCAATACTAGTGGTCTTTTTCCCTGAGTGTTAAATATTATTACTAATTGATAAAAGTTTACTTATTATCGCCTGACTGGAGAAGCACTTCAAATGTGACTAATGTTATCATACATATAAAGTTAATTATCCATTATCTTGACCGTCATCATAATTTATCTTTTACATGTCTTTATGAAGTTGTGATTTCAGGATTTTTCCGGGTGCGTCCCTTTTATAATTACAGTAGGTCAATAAGAGAATTAAAAGTAATTAATGGGCAAAGAAATATGTATGTTACAGAAATGTAATGCAACTGTCAGGTTTTCTTTTTAGTTCCGAAGATGAACGAAATAAAAATACAATTTTTAAAATACGGCAAGAATTCGACAGACACATGTGGAGTGGCCATTTTCTGAATACAGAATGTTTTGGAAGTAAACCAGTCTTTTTGTTCATATTTTTACTGCATCTGCACTACCTACGTATAAATCATTAGTAAGAACGATTGTTTTGATAAAACATTTAAGCCTCTACGTGACCTCCGATGTACATATTCGATGTTATGAATGTGTATAGTGTACAGATAACGTATGGGAGAACTTACTTTTAATTAAAAGGATAATACCAGTCTGTACTAATTATTTGTTGATTTTGGTTATGGTCACGCACTGCTTCCAACAAGTGCTGAAAATACACGACAAACCGTATCGCACATAATACATGAAGAAATGTTAGCGTCTCAGACGTACGTACATACGTAAACTCGTTATCTGCTCCGAGTATAGTTCACGGACGGGCAGAATGTTGTGCGTAATCTGACTTGTCTAACATGGCTGACGCGAATCATCACAGATTGAACCCACTTAGACTTCTAACGTAGTCAGTTTATCACAGCCGAGGTTAATACCCAACTAATAAATTAATAGATTTTTGATATTAGAGATGGAGCAAACGGAAATTGCTAATTTAATTGCTCGACACAGGATGAACGCTTCAATTGATTACTCATACCTAAAACTTTTTTTTTGCTTGACTATAATCATGGATCCTTCATTTTATTACTTGGAAATTCTACACTTAATCAATATAAACAGATTTTTCATTGAACTCATAAATACATTTACCAGAAAACATACTACACATACATATGTATATCCTAAAACGTACATTCGAATAGCGTCTTTAATTTAACTATTACAAACATGGTACTTATAATTTGTTAACCATGATAAAAACTGCAGTTATTGTAAATTATACATTGAATTGTAATAAACTAGAGCTATATAAGTGGAACTTGACATATGTATGTAGGTAACTACTTTTTCTTTAATGTTATCCATGCGGTAATAGTACTTTTACAAATTCGGAGTAAAGCGCAATCACAATATACAATAGATCAAGACAAAGATCAAGGCAATAACAATATAGATCAAGACAGATTGTACTGCCTACTACGTTCCGCAAGTATAAACGGAAAACCTCTATACACGCCTATCAATCATTAACTAGGTGATATTTGAAAGTAAATAATAACAGATTCATAACTATAACTAGGTTGATATACGAATATATTTGTACAAAGTTTAAAACAAAGAATATATGAAACAAAGATATGGGACAAAGAGCAAACAAACTCAAACTTCACACTTGTTGTGAGTCTTTCTAATATTTCTTGAAATAGTGAGGAAATATTCTACTGGCTTCTATTTCCATGCAATGTGAAACTTTGCAAACGATTTTCCCCGGTTTTAAAGATTTCTACGAGTTTCACGCCCGTACACCTAAAAGACTGCATACCAAGCATGAAAGGAACTTTGAAAAAACAAAAAATAAAGTTGTGAACAAAGATCAACGAAAATCATTTTACGAGTTTATTTTTTTTACTTATATTGTAATGTCAACAAGCGTACACACATTCTTTATAGATATAGAAAATAAAAATTCAATACTACAAAATGATCACACCATTAACATATGAGTAAGCGGCCCAAATTAATAACGACGACACTATGAGTTGAAATTACTCAAATGTATACTTTTATGACAGGGCTCAACTACATACCTGGAGGTTTTATTAAATTGTAATTTAAAATCGAATACCATACTCCTATTACCAAAAATAGTCACTTTTAACATACCCATTATTTAAATAAATAATTAACTGTGTTGATAGTGAGATTGGAATACCAAATTTCATAATGAACATGTATGAAAGAAAGTACCTACTCTTTATTGTTATACTTTATAACGAAGATGTTATCTTCTTCCAAGTGTATTCTGCTTTCAAAGACTCTTCAATCTACGATAATATTAGAATTATAATAACCAGTATATAAAGATATAAAGCCCAAAAAATACGCAGCCACCGAAATCATCATGTAATAAAAAGCCCATGTTTGTTCATTAATGATCCCATTTTTTTAAATCATCGAATTATGTCTACAATTATACAGCATAATGAAATTTGATTCACGAAAAGTGTATTAAATATTAAAATCTCAAATTAATGGAAATTTAACAAAAAGTAAGTATGTTTATCGGAAAGTAGTTTCAATAGTATGGTAGTAAACTTAAAACAATTAAGACTACCCCTACGGAATCCGCTAATTATGTAAACAATCACTTCATAAATGTAGGTAAAAACTTAACTGTAAAACTAAAAATGATCGTTCT
>DWJK01001842.1:0-15921 GCA_018248815.1 Croniades pieria auraria
CATTAACATTCCACTGTTGGAATATGGGTCTCCTCGCATATTGAGAGGGTTAAGGCCGTAGTCCTCCACGCTGGCCAAGTGCGGGTTGGTGGACATCACACACCTTAGAAAAATTGGTTTAGTTTCTTTATCGAAGTTAATATATGTTTTTATTGTTAATATTTTTTTAAATTATGTACCTATTTTTGTTCTATCGACATTACCTATCCTGGTTTTACTCAAATGTATTTCTTGTAAACAATTAGTAGTGCAATATGACGTAATTTCTTACATATTGATTTTCGTTTTTATCCTCATCAGGTACAAATGTATTTAATAAATAATGAAAATGTAACATTACCCTATATACTCATAATTACCGTTTCATCCAAAATACCATAAAAGTTCACTACTTATTACGTTAATGTTCATCGATTTATTAAAACTTCGTTTCCATCTTTGAAGTTTCTAGCCATTAGCTTATAACCGATCAGTGGAACCAGCAAGTGCATTTAAATTGGAGTTGTCAAGAGAAGCAGACCTCGTGCGCTGACTGACAGGCCTCGTTACCGAAAGGTCATTGCTTGCTGCGTGTCATTCTCTGTGGCTTTTTTAACTCTTTGTGGCCGTATCAGTGCGATGGGTGTCCAATTAATCAATGTTATGACGCTTGACAGGGCGTAATCGACGCTGGCTGCCCCGTACCGAGTTCACGGGCCTTTATATTATATGAACTGTTTATTTTTGTATTTTTTCGTTTTTTTTTCACATAACAACATCACGCCTGTATTCCCCAAAGCAATAGGTAAAGGAGTGTAGTACAACCCCACGATACACCAGTTACGACCCGTCATGGAATAGGGGGTGAGCATATTTTTTAATCTTTATTGGTATTATCATTACTGTTATGTTCTCACGGCAGGTCCCTTACGATGTACGTAGAGAACAAAGTGCCATATCTATATCTCTATCTTGACTACTTAACTACCATTTGTCTGACGCGCTCCTTCTACACTTATGACTCATATTAATCTTTAAATTATGCCTAAATATGTTTTCTTCTATTTATATTTTTCATACACTCTTGTGCACTGACTATTTATACTCTGCTCTACTCGTAACAGAAAGATATTTTATTTTGTAGGGAACTTGGTTGTTTGCATTTGTTTTTTAGATCTATAATTTTTTTCCGATATTAATGACGTTGTGAGAGATTTCTTCCAATTAGTAAAATATTATGTATTACACATATCTATTCGTTTATTACGCTTACATAGAAACAACAAAAGTTTACCATTACTGAAGATGAGTTCAGACTCTGTAGCAGACCAGCGCGCTGTAAACTGTGTATAATACTTAACTTCCGATTAATTTATTGACATTAAACTTTGAAATTGCCAATAAATAATCAATACAGACTGACGAGTAGTTTTTAAGAAATTTCAGAAACAAAAGAAAATCTGGCTAAAGTTCGTACAGACATAAAATAAAATGTCTTCAGACCGCAGTCCCACGTATCGTTTTTGCACCAGACCTCCCTGCTGCCCGTGTAGCAGCCACGTGCTAGGTGGTCGCAGCCGCGCCGGTGGCCGACAGGCTCCTCGAAGCTTAGTGCGGCCATCACATCAAATCATTCTAACATTTGACAGCCGCCGCGGAAAGCCTTTTGAGCCTGTCGCAGACCGAGCTACGATATATATTAATATACTATGCTATAATATGTGTAATAATAAACTGCCACAGACGGTAGCTATGCTATAATATACTCGTATATCTTTGCTTTCAATACCGGCGCACTAATATGTATTGCTATACTAAGATATGTAGATGTTGCTATATCTGTTCACATATTTTGGCGACGAGATATATATAACAGCTAGGTGTGACATCAGTCGAATTTCAGGAAATATATTATAATATATCGTAGCTAATATGCCTTGCTATAGTAATATATATTATAGCTCCGTCTGTGACGAACTTTATTCGCGACTTCAAACCATAAAAAGCACGACCTTGTATTGTAAGTAGGTGTATAGAAAAAAACATCTTATTTGCTCGATGTTCCGTATGACGTACACTAGACGAAGCGGAATCGGCTTGCATCAAATGATTAATCAGTAAAAATTATGCATACACAAAAGTGAATTAAATCCAATATGAATGATACTTCTATTCAAATGAGCAATCTGAAACGTGGGAAAATGAAATGTAGACGAGTGTTTTAATTTTGAAAAGCGAGTTATGATGACAATTAAATAACGATGTTGGGTAAAAGGCGCGAAAATTGCACATTGGCGCCTTTTCTATAGACTTATAGACACTAAGATATCCAATATTATTATTATTGTATTATCACGTTAGGTTCTTTATGGGGTAGACGGAGAGCATCGAATGCCCAATATCTTCATCCTTACAGTCCTGACCAGCTACTCCTACATTTATTAATAATTTTCGATAAAAAATAAAATTATTATAATTTTTTTTTCGACAAATTTTTGGAAACAAAAACGTTCAATAATTTTTCAATTTACATTAACAAACATTTCAATTCCGGTGATTCTTTAGATCGATAACACAATTTTTAAAATATACTATGATTAATAAGTATGTATATATAATCAAATCCCACCTCCGGGTGGTCGCAAGTGGCTTTTAATAACTGCAATTCAATTGATAGCAATCATCAACATCCCTTTTGTCAGCGTAACGTGTAATTTAAAATATATTAGAGAATGTTGAAGCTATTTAATAACGACAGGGTTACATGCGGCGACATTTAAATTACATAACGTCTTATGTCCGTGATGTTAAACAGATAAATGTAACAACTTAATTAGAACGACACGTTATGAAAGTTTTGTAGCGTCTGGCGCAAGCGTGCATTATCTCCAAAGGGCTGACTGTTGAAGAATGCTACGAGGCATTCAGTTCACCCTTTTTAATCTTCGACAGCATTAATGAATGAATGAAAGAACGAATGAAAGAATCAATAATTTGCTTTTCGTGAACAAAAAATTGTCGAAATTATTATTATCATTTTTAAAAGTACACGCCTAGACACTTTTAGGGCAGGCAGACAGCACCGAGTGCCAAATACCTCCATACTTACAGACCTGACGTACTTCTATATTCACCACTCTCTTCGTAAACGCGCACCGATTTCGGAGACATTTTTGGAATTTGGCTTAAATATATATTATCTGAGCTCCGGGTACATTTTAATTAGAAAACAGTAGCACATTTCGTATCATAGATACACATGTATAACATTAATATTGGTCAATTTTAAACATATTAATTGTATGCGCGGTGAGACCAAATGCGTTGTTCCGCACGAACGTGCCAAAAGCTACACCATCGTTTTTTAACGCCGTTTACAAGATCACGTGTCATGTTAGACAAAAAACGTACAAACAGCGCAGACTCCGCCACCCACTGTGGCGCACGTGTCCCCGACCGAACAACCTTTGAGCTTTTTATTATTGTTAGAAAATGCCTCGCCAGCCAGCTACCAAAGCTTGGACCGGTTTCGTCAATACCCGTAATCAACTTAGTCCCCGCTGACATCTTAATCTTTAACTGAGCTGTACGAATTCCTATGCGTAAAAGCGAAAATATGACTCACGACTGAGCTCTCTACATCGTCGCTTCCAACTTAATTAGATTTTGTCGTGAAATAATGTGTGTAGAAAAACGAATTAATTAACTCAAACAGCGGTGTATAACGAGAGAATTGGAAGACGAAAATTTATTTCATTAACCAGTACTAATGTAACGATTGCATAAGCGTAGTCTCATTCTAAACAACTAATTTGAAACAAATTACATTTTAAATACACCCATAAAAAACACCACGGCTTGCGTCAACAAATTCAATGGCACATCTTTTTTTATACTGGAAAAAACTGTTTCGCCACAATAGATTATTCAGTACGCGAGGTACCTGTCCACTTCAAAGGTTCATTAACGATTTTATCTCTATTCAGCGGCAAAGGGCAGATAGTTAATTTTGAGTTCGATTCATTCCGTACATGCCTTCAATATGTCCGATCTCGATACAAAGAATGAACCGATTCTTCGCTCGGAGCATTAATCGTACCAATTACGGGCACCTCCATCGCCAGCGATTGGAAGGCAGCTAGCTATCCTTTCAAATTAATTGAATTGATTATCCAATTGAATTTAGCGTACCGAACTTTTTGTTTGATCGCTCCAGCGAACAGGTGGTTAAAATGCGTAGCATACCATCCATTCAAAACACCTACCACTATCGTCTAATTATGGGTCGTGAGCACGTACGATGGTAAATCTTCCTCCATGTAAATCTACCTTCCCGCGACCTATACCTATATGGGAAGCTGAAATATTTATTCAACTTAATCTCGAGCATATAATTGGACGTAATTCTTGTTAAAGTAATGATAATAATAAGCGTTTTGCTGGTAATTAAACAAGTTTTCTGTTTCGGCGAAGTTCGTAATTACGTTTATACTTTACGGTTGTGGATGTAACGTTTAATGTGGGCTGTGTAGCGGCCATTAGTTAGGGCGACGCCTCGCCACAGTACGGCGGCGACATTTCGATGCTTAATTACCAGCGCTGTTAATGCGCACCTTAAAATAAAATAGGCAGACGGGAATTTTATCGACCGCCGGCGACTCCCGCGACAACCTTCATCGGCGCGTCGCTTCTCAAACTCTCCAGCATGGAACGTCTAGGTTAACATTCAGTTACATCTCGAAAATCTCACTGAAACCTAACACGTGGCGTGTTTTCTGACGTTTAAATACTTATTATTCATTTAGCTCGTAATTTATCTCGAATTTAGCAACAACTCAACAGGCAGCGGTCAGTTTTGACATCGAATAGTAACCCCAACGCTTCTCAAACTATTCCTCTTATCCCGTATATAAAATATTTAATTTATATCTGGGTACAGTGCATCTATAATTATTGTTATCGAAATATTGTAAACAAATGAAAATATATTTTAGTATTGAGACTAACATAGCGTATTCATTGTCTACCAAACATAAATAAGCGTCAAGACTTCGCTGTTGGGAGATTGACAAGAAATTAATGAATGTTCAGAGCTATTCATTCTGTCTACATACATACATGTGCGTATGAAGTGCGAGAACACCCTTTTCACCAGTAGCCGTGGGCGCTAAGGGCTGGCCGGATACTTGTGTTAATAAGTCCACTAGCAATACTTCAGTTTAAATGAATTTCATATTTAAATCATCCATTTACATAAACTTAATAACATGTTACTTGAAGGCAAATGTTCTAGAAGGTGTACATCGCATAGATCATGTCCATTGTCGTACTCATTTCTTTTTCGAAAATAGATAGATATTATAACATAAAATACATACTCGTATGCCAAAAGATACATGGTATTATTTGTTCTGTTCATTTCATAGGTTTTCGGAAAATTGTTGAACATATATGCACGTGGACTAACGTTAGTCGATCCTACCAACAACTTTTTAGAAACTGATTTTGGACAAAATTGAAATGTCACTAATCGATATCGATAATAATCGTTAAAATATTGATATCAATATAACTTTGATAATTGATGTGCAAATAGCTCATGTTGCTTTGAATAGACGAGCTAATTAAATACTTTGTAGAAATGAACTCTCATCTCGAGCAGCATAAAATATTTATGGAAAGTATAATAGTAGTCGCTTCATGTGCGCGCGAGGCATTAAATGCCAAACCATTTTTATAGGCCCGATTTGGATTTATTTATTCATTCAATGGTTTATTGGTCACTTTAGTGCTATATAAAATCTAAATTTAGAGTATTTTATAGTCCTTTAACGCACCAAATGATAATACTTATATATAGTTTTTATCTCAGACAATCGCAATCTGTATTTTCTTTTGTCCCTTTCAAAGTCCATAATTTTACTCAGTCTTTGTGAGGCTGATTTTGTCGTTAATATCTTAGTTATTTCAACAATAACGGTTTTTTGTATACTTTATTTTTTTTGGTTTGATATTTAGTCACATTGTAAAAAAAATCAAAAATACATGTTTGTTCTAAAAGTAATATAGTTCATAAAAATACTGTACAGTTGGTTTAAAAGTAAATGTAAATTTAATAAGGCTGTTTAAGGTAAATTTTTATTATTAGTATTATTATTACTCATGCGGCCATCGTCATTTTCATCATCGTCAACCCTTACATCGTTTTATCATCACACACAGTCAATGTATGCGAGTTTCCCACTATGTTTTTCTTCAATGTCAAAGTAGGTGACACTTAATCTTTCAATTGCAAAAGTTCGTAAAGAAAGAGGGGCGTGCCAGGATTTAAACCCAGCACTTAAAAGTGTGGAACTGAATTCTAAGTACCTAGACTAATTGTACAGACATCTAAGTGATTATTTTAATTTTTGTGTGAACCCTAGTAAGGAACCATAGATATTATCTGTCTTTTATTTATATACAAACCCTGAAGTTGACTGGGAATTTAGACTTTTTTTTTATCTTTATTCACAATACTAGTTTGACCCTATTCGATTTTCGGTATTGTTAAAGGGCATGTAATACATATATCATTGAGCTACATTATTAAACAAAATACGTGATATTATTAACACATAAACAATATATTGCAGTAATTTAATTATATTGGTAGTTAAGAATTCAGCTTAGTCATATTATATTATTTAAGAAATGCACGTAAAATGGGAGTCAAAGGTGGGTAAAGGATTGTTTCTATAATAGAAAAAAATATCATCAAGTTTTAGCTCCTTTGATATCCCTTGAGTACCGCAATAAGCTTCAGTGGTTTCTGAGGTTTGGTGATGAAATCGGGAGGGTGGCATGGAAACATCTCAACTATCCGATCATCACTCGACGTCAGTCCTCTGCTTAACATAGGCATTTACCAAAACGCGTCACTGAGCCCGCTTTTCGTCTTTCACAATATATTTTGTTAGACATAATATATTAACATTTCATTAGATACATATTTTTAAACATTATTAAAAGCATAATATAAGTTAAATTGATAAAGATGGGTCAGCATATGTTCAGTTTACAGTGTCAGTAGACAAGATCTTAAAAGCCTTAATAAATTGGTGAGAAACGCGTGCGCCGCGCGACCGCCAGAGGACGCGCTTGTCACGACAACCAGCGCTCGGAATAACAATTATTGTCGCTGTGTGCCTTCTAGGGTTGCCATAACACTGAACAAGTACGAGAATTTAATACATAAACCAAATTTAAATAAAACTTCATTGACATACGAAAAAATACACTTTTTTTGTTTAAGTGTGCAATGTGATGCAAATGCTATAATAATACTTAACCTAGCAACACGCCTGTAATCCCTGAAAGGGAAGGCAGACGAGTGTAGTAAACTCCACGTTTCACTAGTTACATTTACGTCCCGCTATAGAATGGGCGATGATCCTATTGCCATGCACCGCGCTCAGGTTTAGACTCCGAGCCCCTACTAGAAATTTTCATTAGAAAATCTAAGTTAGAAAACTTCATTAAAACGTTATGGCCCTGATGCGTGTTAAGTGCAGGTTGGACTGTAAGATCATCGTAAATCACATTCTAAGTAGGTGCCGTTGCTTTGATATGCGTTAAAATCCATCGGGACGATGACCACTACGATGACCACGACGATAACTGAACGAGCAGCGTGTTAAACTTTCAACCATGAAGTAAGCCATCACGTAATACGGATAAAAAACTATTCAGATTGTTACAGTAAATATAAGATAGAACCAAAATGACAATTTCCCCGGAGCCTGTTAGTAAACTGTCCTGCTGATTCAATATTAGTAAACCTGGCTGCAGGGTAGACGAACTTGGCCACGATTCCCAACTAAAACAAATATTTGTGTTATGAGCATTAGCATTTGTTCTGTGTGACTAGATGTAAAGAAGTATGTATAAAAGTATATATCTTCACACCTCTGCGTCAGCTGTCTGATCACTATGGCACAGGCTTAGTATAGTTTTGGATTAGATGATTGATCTGGAGATATTATTAAGTATTACTTAAGTATGTATGTTTTAAATACGAGTATATCCGAAGATGTATAAAAAAAGTACATTGGTTCTTATTAACTGGACAGTCCAATACATTTCCATACTTTTTTATTAACAAATATGAAAATGAAGAAGCCGGAACCATAAACAACTTTCTAATATATTGCTTCGGATACACTGGGGATCCAAAGAGCGACCGTTCGGTTCAATTCATAAGTAATCTTCAGATAAATGGCAACTATGATTACTTGATCGAGGATTATGTCTATGATAATGTCTTCGTATATATGTTGTGATTGATTTTGCTGCAAGCGCACCAAGATTTTCCAGTCGGCTTCTTCATTGATAATAGCTGACCAGCAATATAGAAATGGATTTGAGGCCTATGAATCTACTGTAAATGTTTTATAGGATACGAGATTATTGAGATATTAGACAATGTAAGTGTAGTTTTATTATTATTTGGAGCAAGTAGCGAAGAAATAGAATGGAGTTTAGTTAATGCGTCATATTAGATTAGTAAGTTCTTAAGGTGAACAATATACGGTAGACTTGCCATAGATAACCTAGTCTGATTAACTTGGGGTGTAAATAAAACAAATATTAGACTGTGGTGTGTAGTGACAGTGACATACGTATGTATGTATATTCTATGGCCAGTAAGTTATGGTCTGTAACGAAATCGTTATTAGTCGTTAGTCTATGGTATGTAGTGACAGAGACAGATGTGTAATACTTATCATTTGCCATCAGGTGGCCCGCCTGCCAATTTTCTAGACAAATTTTTAAGAAAATATTCTATCGTCTGAAATGACACTGACATCTACATACATACGTATGTACAGCCTAAACTCTAGTTATGCACTGACATTGACAGTGACATTTAGATACATACATGTAAATATATAGCAAATATTAAAAAATAAACAGCAACAAGTCTAGCACGCCTCAAATATTTTATAAAGATGCACTCGAACTTGCCATTTATAATTCTTTAAGTTGAACAAAGTGTATTTATAAATATCATAAGTAGATACTTCTGACGATATCTGATTTGCATATCAAATCTCATATTAAGATCTGTGTACGCATATACCTACAGGGATTTTTCCGAGTTTCTGGACCAAGTTTATGTAGATTTAGGGCGTAGATGGGCATAAGGTTTGTGATAAACAGATCTATTTATACGTTTCTTACTGACATGTGGTCTGCGGTGTATAATTATGTATAACTCACTCACGTCACTTAGCTCGGCTATCTAGATGGTCATGACATCTTTCTCCATCTCACTTATGATGAATACTTGTCATTTGTTAGGCAAAATGACTTAACTCAACATTACAACAGTGTTGGTGCAATTTCGTTGCAAATTACAGAAATTATCATTGCAGCTGAGTTTTTTTAACGCTTATTTTGTGTAATATGAGTTTTATAAGAAGGAACATTTTTAATATTCGATAAGTATTGCACAAAATGTATGAACGCTTAAGACCTACAAAACGTGGAGAAGTATTTTTCTATATTTTAGTTTTTATTAAAAGCTCACAGGCAGGTTATAAATAAAGGAGATCTTAATACATAGTAAGATTCTCCACAAGACACTCAACTCTTAATACATCGTTAATAAATACACCTCTGTGATTATGTTATTGAATGAACCTAATATACATATCTCGATTTCCTAAAATTATTACAACCATGTCTATAATATAACGGTTTACAAAATAAAACTATTTTTATTAAAAAACTTTTTTATATTAGAGTCAGTAGGTATATCATGCAGAAAGTAATATCTTTATCAATGTGTATAATCAAAACATTCAAACAGACTAAAAGCGTATGGCAGTGTGTAACGATAACAACTATCAGTAGTTTATAATGTGGCATATAGTTAATGATGCAAACGCTTAAACAGCGTGACCTTTTTAAATCTGTACGTGTTGGTTACTTCGCGATAAAAAGGCGTGCGGACAGGACCTTGCTCCACGTAATGCATGGATATTTTATAGAACGTGCGGTGGATATCGCTCGCCCTATTTCAGTAGGGAGTAAATAGGTGGACGGTGTCGTGTAGGTGCTATTTAGCCCTCAAGGTGGTACGGGCCACTTCGTGACTTACCGCCGAGCCGCGCAATAAGAAATAAACCGCCTCCGCGAGCGCGGCCGCCTTAAAAATGTTAAAATAAATAAAATGCGCACGTCTGCGCTTATCTTGCGCTTGCGCATAGCGAGGACAGGAAAGGATGCGCGCGCACTGCACTGCGATATTTGTGTTTTGGTTTCGCTCAATTACTCAGGATTAGTTACACTTGCGCTTATATTTATGCGTACGCGCAGACATATAACCATCAGTTAAATTTTGTCTTGTCAATAACTCACTGTGTACCTATTTTCTATTCTTGTTTATTAAAAAAATATTATTGTACTATTGTTAAGCCAAGTCCTCTACTGAGTAGACAAAAACCACCGAGTGCTAAATATTTTTACAAACTTGACACACTTCTTCCACGTTCATCAGTATCTTCGCAAATCTCAATAAAAGATAACTAAAATGACTTTTTGCCCTAAGACCTAAAAACGTAACATGTACTTATGTCTACTGGACCCGTTGCGTTTTTCGTTGCTTTGATAATGTTCAATATTGAATAATTATTTGTTACCATTCGGATTATCTGCACTTGTATAAGTTATATACATAGATAAATTTTGACATCAATGACAAAACTCATTAAAAATCATAATTAAGTTATTTCAATTATAAGTTGTAACAAAATATTGAATGGCTGTCAAAGTTATTACAAACCCTAGATCATAGAATATATCATACTGCACTGTCACTGAAGATCATAGATTAACTGTACTGTATCTCACGTAAATAAGGCTAAACAGCCTGTGGCTAATTCGGAATATGTTGCAACTCAGAGACTTACAATTGCTTTTAAAAATGTAGCCGGTGGCAGTTTTTGAAGTAATAGGTACCTCATTTGAGAAAACAGATCAGAGCGTATTTTTAGCGTGGGACTAAGTTGGTTATTGATGTATCACGTAAATTATTATTATTATCGTGTTCCTTTCAGTCGCAAAGTAGCCAAGTGCAAGGAGGTATTGCTAACTGTACGACATTGTAGACGTAAATGGACCCCGCATCATGTGATGCTTGATTTATACAGAATTAGGATTCTCACTGGAGCGTCCTTTATCGTGGGTACGGGTACAACAATACTTTTTCTCAACAAATGACAGCAACATCGCCTAGTTGGCAACACTATTGGCTTCCACGGGTCGCCTTTTTATATAAAAGGTCTATTCCATGGTGGGACGTACAACATAATTGGTGAATTATAGGAGTGTACTACACTCCTCTGTTTACCGCTTCGGGGAAATACAAACCCGATGTTATATTAATATTAAAAGTGGAAATAAACATGACATAGATGGGCAGTGTGCGAGGTGCGCGCGTGGCGTGTGCCCGAGGCAGGTGTGCGACCGGTCTCACTCCTACACAGTATCGCACACATGCAGCACGCTGTTCGGCCACAGGCTATACACACTACAGCCTCGACAACCCTGCAACGAGCCGCCAGCGCTACGCTATCGCCATTGTTTTGTTCGTACACACTCTATCCTTTAACAATACATTGGCATTAAACAAAGTTTTGCAAATTATTCCAGTCGCCATTTGAAATAGAATTTCGTAATAGACATGGTAATTTTTTTTGGAATGTTGTGTTTTAAGCCTAAATCTTTCAACAATAAGCGTACGTTGATATCTTATTGACATAAGTAATAAATACATGTTACAAATAATATTATTAATCATGAATATGGATGAAGAACGTGAGATGTCAACACTGCAGGTGGAATGCAAAAACTATAGACATATAGTTATGTTCATAACATGACGCCTGTATCGCGAATGTTAACAAATGCACGTGTCGAGGTAAACCAAGACTACTTATCTGTACCAAATAGGTCAGTTCCTGGGTGATGAGATACTAGTTCTATGAAACCGACATGCGAGTATGAACGTTGAAGAAAGTGGCAAGTGTAGATAAAGCATGTCAGGTCTGTAAGAATACTCGGCACCCAGTGCTCTCTGCCCACCGTCTGAGAGACCTTTTTTATTTACGGGGGGGAAACCTTCAAAAGGTACCCGGTACCCTGGGAATGATATCGGGTTATGTGGGACTTTTACCGTACTAAAACCCCTTCGGTGGCCTTTCTCGTCGCTAATAGGAGGGCTCCAGGATCTCCAACGGAACGCACCGCTGTCCTCCTAGCGCAACGCCCCAACAGGCCCAACACCCGGGAGAAGCATAATGGCTCTTCTTATGCCTTCCGATTCCCACGATGATATGCGGCCACACATACCGTCGTCCTTCCCGGGATCGCCACCTGAACTGTTCGAGCTCTCACTCTAGCCGCGCGCAAGCCCGGAAGCCTCCTATAAGTCGCCTGATGGACCACCTAAGGGACCTGGCGTAACGATATAACAATAGAGTTCATTAATATATTTATAGAATAGCATCCTGATACTTTTTCTAAAGAAAACCTAATAAGAACTTTAATGTAATATCTGTTATCATCGGAAAGTAATTACTTTGGCGAAATTAATTGCAGAACATATCATACAGTTGTGAAACATAATCGAAAAAATCATCGGTTTTATAATTCTGTTTACAATTTAGATTACATTTGCAACATTATTTATGTACGAAATCAATCATTTTTTATCAATCATACTGACGTTTAATAAAGAATTTTCTTATATTTGAACAAAGAACCGTGAGCCCGCGGTTTTGTTCCTGTCGTTAAAATCAGTTGTTCACGCATCTGAAGCAACGGTTTGTTGGAAAGCCATTGTTTTTTATCTCTGTTTGGGATGAGTCATATTGTTGTATGCTCAATGTACTGAAAACTTATGCTTACGTCATCATTGTCACTGAATAAAAATTTATTCTTCGTCGAAACCAACAGCAAATATTAAGATCGACTCATCATCATCACATTATACTTTTTTAGTTCCATTGTTAGAATAAGCCTTCTCCAAGATGTGCCACAATGCTTGATCCTCCGCAGATTGCAACTAGCCGATGGATTACGGATTTTTATTTAAAATATGTCACCAGTGTTCAAGTTCAAACAAACGATTATTTACCCTTATTAAAAGGTATCTGGAGACGTAAATGTCGTTAAAAGGCTACAATGTTTGGAAGTCTCGGACCGCTTTGTTACAGCGGCGTCATAATAATTTTTGAAATTCTCCCCGCGCGGATTATTAACGTCACGATAAAGGGGCTCATTAAAAATAAAAAGTGGCATAAAGCGTGGGGCTAAGACGGGCGCCGACGGAGCTCCTCAATCCGGTCCGGTTCCAGCGAAACATCGACCCGCGCGCCCCGTATGTTTTTTCGTTCGCAAAACTGTCTTATTTACGTTAATTAAGTGAAGTATAAGTTCGTGACTAGTTGTGTGGGAGCGCGGGAAACATCGAGAAACGTGACGCCATTTGCTTTTCTCGTCTCGTTCTGTCAAAATGGGCCTGCGAATTGTAACTAATTATGGTCTTTAAAATGTGAGTCAAGCCACTGATTCATACTCTCCTTCGGGAGTTAGATGTTGCTGAGTTTATGCTTTCAGTCATAATAATAGAGTAGTAGTTATGATTATTATTGTATTGTTTTCCCAGGTTCGTGTTCGTAGAGAGCACCGAATGCAAAATATCTCGGTCGTTATAGATGTGACATACATCTTCTACAGATACGAGTATATTCATTACTATACAGATTAATATTCATTGAGATTTTGTCTGTTCATTTATCTACCGTAAACATATTACACGCCAAGCTTAGGTCTATTTTTTGTTGTGAGATGTGTCCTGAAATTAATATGATGGTTTCGTTTGAAAGATTAACAGAGCACTATCAGAATAAATTACGGAACTAGATTCGATTATTGCTCGTTTCCATTTTTGTTTTTGAGACACATCCAGAGAAAATGATTCATCTTGATGAGGGCAGACCAGGTTCAGGCGACTGGCAGATCGCCGTAAAGCGCGGCCTACTATAGGTATGAGTAGCTGCGCGCTGCGATCCCCAAGATGCATTTCCAGCGTGAGGATACCTGGCAAAATCCCCCATGATAGTACTCAAGATCGCTCATTAAGGGAAGCCTAGGTCCTGCATTGGATTAAGACGGTTTCACAATGACAGATAAATAATGGATTTGCACGTCAGCAATAACATCATTCATCAATTCATCATGCTCACTTTGTGCACTGTCTCCTAAGGGCTTAACAAATCATAAGTAAACTCTATAATCCATAGTGTATAGGATTTGTTAGACTTGACCGATGTATTGTATGAACCGACTGGTGCTTGTAACCACGCATTTAATGGGTACTACAGAGTGGCAGTATGTGACTTATGGAGACCTCAATATCCGATGTTTATTACTGTTATTACCCGCCCGAGGCACCCTTGAATTATAGAATAACAGGTTCGAGATGTTTTTTAATTTTTTCATCGCCATTTCACTTTAAGGGCAAGTGCGTAGGCAGTTCATACGGTATCGAGTGGTATTGATATTATTATTAATAGATGAGTATTTAGTAGATTAGCATAGATAATATTGGTATAGATAGTATTAATATAGATAGTATTGGTATAGATAGCATTAGTATGGTCTGTATTAGTATACATATATACTAATGCTATACTACTCGTATCTAGTAGATGAGTATTGTTGCGCGCTGTGCCATTATTCATCTACGCTGATGACTGATAATTCCTCAGCATCGTCATGAACCCTATTATCGTTCCTTTGTCGGACATAGATCTCCTCTCGGAAATAGAATAGCGTTAGACTGCATTGGCCAAATGCGGCTTGGCAGAGTTCCCACGTCTTAGACAACATTACGCCTTAAAAATATGCCCACAATTATGTTAATATTGTTAGATATCGCTAGTTTAAAATGTTACTAATTAATCTAGCATTATCCATAGTGCGTTTAAAATAAAATGAAAACTGAAGGCGATCAGGCATCTTGCACAAAATTTTATCATAACGTCGACATTCTATGAAAATATATGAAGGCAAACACAAATATGAAAATATGTTAAATATGGCTAATAAACTCCTATGTCACATCTCATTCTGCTGAATGTATATAACTATATAATTATTTTAGACATTATTAAGACGTTCTTAAAATGGAATTTAGTTTTGTAATGTACATTACGTATTACGCACACTGTTGACATACCTTAAAGATATATGTATGTATATGCTCCTATTATGTTCGCTGTTATAGGAAACAATTACTCATTAAGTTATGTATCGGCCTAATTAATGAGGTTTTTGTGACTTTATTGTGTACATAAAAAATCATTCCAAATAATTTAAAGCAAATTGTTCCTCATCGAACATTTTCAGTTCGCCATTTCAGAATATGCGCAGGATTACATGTTTGCGAGTGCAGGTATATAGTGTTGTTGGTCGGCGCGCGGGCTGACGCGACGTGAAGCGGCCGCGGGCGCGCGAGCGTGACCAACGCGTCTGTCTTCCGTTCGTCCGTCACGGTGATTCCATTCACAGCTCACTGCCACTTCGCCGGATCAGTGTTGCCGCACTTGCCGCTCATCACTGCTAAATTAAATTATTTCTAGATGTCCTTATCAATCTCCGTCCTAAAATTAAATGAACCTGTTTGTGTCTCTATAAGAACATCTGCAGAATTTTTTTCTATAAGAATGTTATTATTATATTATCAAGCCTGGTTCCTTATCAGGTAGGCAAATGTCACTGAACGCCATATATCGCTATCCTAACAGATTACTATACGATATACGCAAAGTGGCTGGCAGTGGTTGGATGCGAAGAGCAGAAGATCGAGCTCAGTGGCGTGCCATTGGAGAG
>DWJK01001843.1:0-15918 GCA_018248815.1 Croniades pieria auraria
TTATCTACATGAAAATTATTTAAATATTTATTTGTCTGTCTATCAATAATATTAATTTTAGTGTAGTCATAAATACTAGTACCACAATAGCCTAAACTGAATAAATCTGATTCATTTTCATTTTACTTATTATGAACCTTATTTAATTAATGTTACTCTTATTTTGTTGCGTGGAAAAAAACTATCGATATAAACCTAGTACGTGATGCCACATCACTAGAAAATTGCCATGTCAACCTGTCGCGTACTATAGTTATTTTTTAAAGCACGTAACAACTTATAAAAGTTCCGACTTTCCAAAAGTTTCAAAATTCCTTCTTCCACTATTTAATGGATACATGGTTTAATGGATGGATAAAAACGGTAAAATGATGTTTAGATAATTGTGCTATAAATTTAATCGGTCCATTTGTAGCGACCACGGTGTCCGGAAACGCGGGACTAGCGAGCGAACGCGAGATCGAACCTGAGCCCGTACAGGTGCCAGAACCCGCGCCGGAGCCCGAACCTGAGCGTGAGCCTACGCCGCCGCTGCCGCAGCAGCCTGGTTTGTTTTACATATTTTCATTAATCACTTGTGTACATCCATTCATTATATAAAAGTAGCAAAACTTTTCAATATCGTGTATTTTCTGTGGTGTCTTTTAAACCAACTTCAAATAAGAGCAGGTTTTGAATACGCCTGCATTTTTTATGTTTATTACTTCAGAACCCCGTCATTTATGAACCAATTGGGCAAAATCTTTTATTTTTTGGAAAGATATACTTACGGCTCGGTCCCATTAAGTTCGAAGAAAAAATATCGTCCCTAAGAGTGCAAAAATAAAATAAAAAATGTACTTTACATCGTGGTGATTACAGCGTTGCCAGCGGCACCCCCCGAACCGAAGACGTATGCGAACCTCTTGAAGTCGGGTGGCGGGGCGGCGGGCACGGCCCCGCGCGGCTCCCCGCCGGCGCCCGCAGTGCCCGCCGCTGTGCCCGCCCCGGCTCCCGCCGCGCCGCAGGAGCAGCGCGCGCGCGCCCCGCGCCCGCCGCCCGGCGCGCCGCACGCGCACCACGCGCCCCACGCGCCTCACCTGCCTCACCTGCCTCACCCGCCTCACCACCAGCCTCACCACCCGCAGACGCGTTAGTGATCCCATTTGAATACTTTCTAGCGAAACACGACCATTCTTCAATTTTCCCACTGGCTTCGTTTTCTATCTGATTGAAATGTAGATATATTGGAAACAAATTATAATTGCAATCTGCCACGGATCGCACTTAATTCAAGCACGTTCGTTTCCATGGTCACTTTTGAGACTCGGTTATAACTTGTAACTGAGGTCTATTTTTACATGCTTTTTATTAGCTTCACATAATATGTATGTATGTATCCGACTCCTTTGCACTCAATTTTGACCCACTTTGATAGGACAGATTTAATTTAAACTTTGTACACTTATCAAGAAGTGGTGACAATGCAACAATTTGATAAATTCTCTGATTATCCTGATCAGGATCGCCAGGATTAAATGATTTTGTCACGTATCCTCTGTGTGAAAGTAAGAGAGATAAAGCAATTGCACACGTATCGTCTAACTACTCTCCGACTTGAGCACTTTACTTAATTATATCGATACATTAAGTCGGTGACAGCTTGTTCATCGGCCGCAGGCGCAATACTCAATATATTTTAATAGCGCTACTTGTCAGCAAAGCGGTTAAATGAAACTTTTAACACCTGCACGTAACTTACTAACAGAAATATCACGACTTTATTTGAATTATATGTGCTCCTATATAATAATAGTCATGATCATTAATAAAAAATAGTAATGATAATTTCATAATAATAATAATAATAGGAATAATAATAAAAATAGTAATAGTTACAATAATATTAATAGTCATATAAACAATAATAATAATAATATTTATAATAATCGTAACCAGTAATAGTAATCGTAATGAAATAATAATAACTACGTAATATCACTCCTGTCAGCCCCGATGAGGTAGGCAGAGTCACTCCTCTAGTAGTCCCACATTTCATCAGTTACGTTAAAGTCCCATTGAATAGGTGGTGAGCCTATTGCCATGCACCGGGCACACATCCAGACTTCGAGTCACTACTAGAAATCTTAAATTAGAAAAATCCAATAGTACCCGACACAGGATTTGAACTCAGGACCTCCTGATCTACAGTCGCGCTTACAACCACTCGACTAGCGAGGCAGTCATCATAATAATTAATAACAGGCAGCAGGCATAATAGTAACTACATATAATAATAATAAAAATATAAATAATAATAGTGACATGATTGTGTGTTAGTAATAGTGACATGATTAGTTTTAATAAAACTAAAAAATACTGAAAAAAAAACACTCTTTCACCTTTGAGTATGCTGACGGTTAAGTGTTTTCCCTCGATAGCGAGTGGCCCAGTGGCGGAGGCGGGCGGGCGCGAGGCTCGGCGGTACTCGGACGCGCAGCAGCTGTTCCTGGGCAACCTGCCGCACTCGGCCACGGAGGACGAGCTGCGCGCGCTGTTCGCGCGCTTCGGGCCCGTGGCCGAGCTGCGCGTGCACAGCAAGACGGCGGCGCCGGGCGCGCCGCGCCACCCCAACTACGGGTTCATTACTTACGAGACTGCGCAGGCCGCCGCCGAATGCCTCGCTCATGCGGTAACTCACCACCCCTTTTATTCCGTGTCCTATTACTTCTGCTAATACCGGTGTAGCGAGGATTTTTATAGTCACGATGCTCATTTAAAAAAAAATCGTTCACTCTACTGAGGCTGCGGCCATGAACGGTTCCAGGTGGTCTGAAAATCGATCACCTAAAAGTCTACATGCAGAGATCTATCAAATGGACCACGAGCTTGTAAAAATATTACCCAAAAAACCTTCCCTTCGCTAAACTTTTATAATGTTATCGCATAGTAGTTCTCGTTCAAAACGTCGAACGATGTCGGAAGTTATTCGTTACATAAGTTAAGCACGCGCTCAACGATAAGACGGAACCGATGACGTAAGCCACGATCGAGTGGGCGCTCGTTGAGCCGCGGCGTCGGTTGCAGCCGCTGTACTACCCGGCGGAGGGCGCGGACGCCGTGAAGCTGAACGTGGAGGAGAAGAAGACGCGCGGGCGCGAGGCGCCGCGCCGCCGCCAGCTGTCGTCGCACCGCGCCGCCTTCCAGCCGCGCGCGCCGTACCGCCGCTAGCGACTCTCCCCCGACCCGCTTCGCTCCTCGCCTACGATGTCGTCTCGATGTTTTTATCGTTTCCGTTTTACATTGTATGTATTACGAATGTTGCGATTGACAGCGTGTTCCTTTGTATCGTACGATATTATTAATTTGCAGACTGAACTTGCTTTTATTTTTCTTAGTCGATATATTTGTGTAACGTTAAATTGGCACGTTACGTAATCTGCAAATTAATGATTAATGTCATAATACGAATCGACTGTTCTGTGGCGATTTGTTTTAGTTAGTAATTATTTTCAGAGAATATGCACAGGTAAATGCGGTACCTCCGCACGCGTGGCGACGTTGTCTATGAAGTAGTCCACAGAGACGACTCTACTGTTATTTATAAAGCGTGTGTCCCTGTGAGTGCCTCGGGTCCTCGCCTATGTACATCGTAATAATATTTGATGTTTAATAATTGTGAAAGTCGGATACTCTCCATAGTTAGCGTTCGTAATTAACGTCATATTTTATTTAGTCTGCAAATGCTGGTTTATAAATATATTGTAATACCTATTTCTATTTGGAGTGAGCAATATTTTTTTGAGGATTTCCATTAATCTACGACTTTAATAGTATTTTAGTTTTTTATTGTTGCCTAATCTAAAAAAACATTAACTTTATTATAATTTATTAGCTTGAGTTCTCAATTAATTCAATTAACTCTTGAAAGCTAAACCTGCCAGAATTGCTACCCGAGAAAAATACATTGCAGTATGAGTATATGTCAGCAGGAGAGGATGTAATGCTGGAGTGCTCATGTACAATTACTATGCACTGAATATACGATCGTGGTGTCTTAAGGAAACTGTGACTTGGTGTTAGATGTCGTTAGGTAGGTGGTTTCTTCAGCGCCTAGATTGTAACTCCTCGGTCCTTGCACTTCTCTACCGGCTATCCGCTTGTGCACCGCAGTCCCACAACCGTCCCCCGCCGGGCGAGCCGGCCGTCGCAGTCGGTGACTATCCTGCGACGCGTCTCTACTAGCTTCCTCAATCGTTTTCAAATTTTCGTTCGATTCGCGATTACGAAACGATAAGCACTAGATACGTATACTAATGTTCAGTGTTTGAAACTGCTACTGGTGTGTGTTATTGATTTTTTACTGTCATTTCCATTTAAAGTGTCCTCCCGGCTCCCGACGCGGCCTTTGTACTGTATTGGGACTTGTATCTAACGTCAACTGAATATTAAAGCAAACGTGAGTTGTTACACAAAGAATAAGTCCCAATTCCGAGTAAAAATATGATAATTAGTCTCCTATAGAAGAAAGACAAATCATAGATCAGTTTGGCCGCAGTCGGGAACCAAGTAATCTTATATGTTATTGCTTTTTTCATCTGTTTCGAATTCCAAATAAACCGAAATGGAACAAATTGTATGTATGAAGCGAAGTTGTACGTACGACACCGAACGACCAGCGGATAAACCAGCAGCGAGTGCTCGCAAGCCGAAAAGTCTGTAGTTCGCCTTTCTCTGTCATAGTTATAAAATTAAAATAAATTTATGTCTAGAGATTAATGTGTCCATAACTATGAAATAAATAAAGTCATATTGTGTACCCATAACACTTACGTAATTATGTCGTCTTAAGTGGTGCCCCGCATCATTTGTGATATGTTTAATTTGCATCGATGTCGTCCCCTACGTAGCTCGGAGATAACTATGATTTCCGGCCCTCGAGAATTCGGCGGTAGTCGTTTCTGATATGATGCATATTTATGTTAAGGTAATTGTGTTGGAGACAGCCTGCGTATTGTAAATTTCGTAGCGTAGTGTACGCCAGTCGCGGGCGGCCGCCGCGAGTGGCCGAGTCGTTAGTACTCCGTGCGTCGCTCGGATTTCGTTCTGAATTATGCTAAATCTTACTTAACAGCGAACACAACAAAGTACGTTAACTTTATTGCATAAGATTCGATCGAATTATTCATAGACATGTTCAGTACGATATAAGTTAGTTACCCGCCGCGAGGTCCGGCGGCGCCGGCGGGCCGCGCTCGCCCGCGCGCCGCCGACGTCCGGGCGGGTCGGAGTTAATTAATTAAATAATTAATAATAAAAAGTCTCCAGTGTATGTAAATAGCTATCGGCGGTGAACGGCGTGGAGCGGCGCCGCGGGCCGCTCCTCAGACGTTTCCTCATATAAATAACGTGTTTTATATTTAAATTGTGTATGTTTACGTGCCAGTCGCAATAATTGATATTGATGCAACGGTTTAATGCATTTATATAGCGTGTGCGGTATCATAGTTAGCAGCGCCGCGCTGCGGAGCGCGCGGAGGGCTTCTGGCTGCACCCATATTTGTTGGTCGTATAGCACAACCTAGGCCTTAGCTTTTCGTATCTTAAGACGTGTCGCCGATTTGTCCAAGTCATGCAAAATACTATCCGAAACTTATTACTCATTTTTCTTACATAAAACAAAATAACCAATACATGGATTATGAAAACATTCTTGGAAACAAAAAATTTCTGAATTGTTAGCTGCGAGCCCTCCGTGCTCCGCGAGCGCTGTCTTACCTCTTGTAGTATTTCCCACAACTCGTCCCGGGAAATTCTGGGGTAATGTTCTTAATATGATCAATTACTGTATATCTACGAACGGCGTCTACAATGACTCAAACTGTATTATATTGTAATGATTATTTCACTCTATTGGCAGTGGCTAGTGTTTTTTTTATTTAATCTTTTTCATATATTTATATCGTCTTTTATTTGTTCGGTATAATTTTGATGTTTAATGATGATGAGTAGAGTAACAGAATTATGAATTTAAGGTTGTATTTGGCGCGGTGTCACGCCCCGTTCGCCCCCTGTCCACTCTCGCTTCCCGCCCGTTGGACTAACGTAGCAGTGACGTACGCCGCGTAGTCCGACCGCGGGAGGGGGCGGGGCGGCACCGCGCCGGAAGAAAGCTCTCGTTTTCACAAAATTACATTTATGTACTTATTTATTGTAAATATTCCCCAGTGTCGGTGCGCCGGAGGGCGAGCATCGCGTTCACCCGCACGAACTAACAGCAAGCGGTACGATAAATAATGTTACGTACTAAATGAAGGCTTCGTTACGGTGTGATCGTGTAGGGCAGTGTATTATCTTAACATGACCTAAAAGTGAAATGTTGACGTCCTTCAAATTTCTTTTATTGATTTACTCATAAAAGACAATCATTTGTGATTATCGTTTTGTCTGAAACTAACGCTGGAAAGGTATTACCACGCCATGTCTATCGAGTATCACTATACTCACCGGAGTACACGGTAGACATCATTATTACACTCCAGTATAGTACTGCTGCTGACTGAATTCCATGATCTCAATTTTACTACTCATTCAATAATACTACTACTTCACCTAAGAAGAATTTTATTCAATAAATAACATTGTCCGCATTGGTTACACCGGGGCAGCCGTAACAATCCACCACATTTGCTGATGTCACTGCCAAACTCGTGCTTCATAGAGGGTGGGTGAGCCATCCTGAGGGGTGTGAGGATGGGTGTTAAATAACAGCCAGAAGCCTCGAAAGCGAGGTTGGGTCGATGAAAAATCCTCATTATTTATTGAAGTTAGTTCGGCAAATTTTAAGCGAATCGTAACCCGACAGCACCTACCCTTACGGGCGCGAGCCTAAGTTCAGACTAGACTGCACGCCGATCCTCGTACCAATGTTGTTATATTTTTATGCCATCCAACGAAGAATTTATTTTTACAAATGTATTCGTTCGAATGGGGTCTAAGGTATGCTGTAGAGATATTTCTTCCGGTAATGTATTGTGTCGTGCAGCGGAGCGGCGCCGCCGTGGACGTGCTGCCCTCTATAATAGAGATGTACTTTTTGTAACACTTCTGCGTTTTATTTCCGGCCAACCCTTTTTTTACCATTTATTTAACACTTTTGTTAACAGTACAGTAACAAGAAACTGTATAAATTATGAAATTTGATCTTGATTTCGTTATGACTCGCAAATTAATAAACAATTTCAGAGTAGTCACTGCAGCCTACACGACACCTATGGATATATGAGTGGAAAAATGTAAATATTTGTTTGAACAATGCATATGCATGTCACAGAACCTACGCGTGAGACTAGGCAGGGAAACACTCATTCTGTTTTACTCGTCTGTCTGCGACAACTATGCAAAATAAACACATGTTACATTGCACTGGCTAATTTGATACTAAAACCCTTTTCGTGTCGATGTCACAAATTAATGGAATATTAAAAGAGATGTATATGTATAAAACAAGCAAATTTTAAATAAAACAGACTAAATAACGCAATTATTGAAGAACACGGACGTAATTTATTGGACACCTAGACAAATTTTTAGAATACACATCAATGCAAAGTTTAACATTTACAGTAATTGGTGATTAACCGATTCGTTGCTGATGGCACGACAGGCGTGTCATCAATATTTTTTACTTGATGCTTATGACACTATAGGCGTGTCATTTTTAAATCGATTGTAACACCCTCAAATTAAGTTTTAGAAGGGTCTACCTAGAACAAAACTCATGATTTTCCACGTAAATCTAGCTTGTGTTAGCTTCTGGAGATTTTGTGAATTCAAACTGCAGGGGTTGACAACCTTTATAAGTTGCGTTCAAAACCGATTCGTTACTGATGGCACGACAGGCGTGTCATCAATGTTTTTACTTGTGGCTTGTGATACGATGGGCGTGTCATTTTTACCAATTCCTTAAATACAACAAAACTTTTAAAAAAAATTAAACAACGTCACAAAAGGTTTGAAACATCTGAAAAAGTAAAGTCACTTACCTTCCATTTCAGGAAAAACACGTAGTTTACCTCTTCAAAACCATTTTCATTAATGTATCGTTCTGTACACTCCCGTATTATGATGCAAACTAAAATTAATTCAAGTCTAAACCCGTAAAAAAACAAGAAAAACATGTGGTTATAAATACATATGTACATGCTGATGACACAGAAGGCGTGCTATCAACTTCTATGGCGGTTGACACGCCAGTCGTATCACAGAAAATTGGTTCATAGCCATGGCGAAGTTTTCGAAAATGAGCGCCGCAACGAATCGGTTAAGACCAGAGCCTGCCACGGTGGCCAAGTGCGCTGTGATATACTTCACACGTCGCAGAGACCACTTTTTTAGAACTTTACCATACCTTATGTTTTGCAGGTTTCTCACGATGATTTCCTTCATCGTCATAGCAAGTGATATTTTAACCAATAATGCATATTTTTATAAAGAACTGTGCGCCAAGATGTTAACTGAACAGGATTGTTGACTGCCTCATTGGTCGAATCATTGCAAGCACGACTACTGATATAGAAGTCTTGAATTCGATATTGAGCCAGGTACTATCGAGGTTTTTTAACTTTGTATGTCTAGTGTCGGGTCAGGTTTTGGGCCCGGTATATGGCAACCGACACAAACCCTGGGCCATGGTAGGACGTAGAATATAACTGGCAATCGCTGGAGTGTTGTACAGTCGTAAAATTATAAAAACTATTTTTGAAGAAACTTTTGTAGCCAAATATGCCTATTATCTTGCCCAATTACTTGGATACGCCCAAACGAGCAACTAATTGCATGCGGACATCTGAAAGCGACCTCGCATGGAAAATACGACTAAATTCAGTTAGGTAATAAGAATAATAGCGTTTATAGGACTTTTAGTGTAACATTAGCGTAATCAGTATTTGGATTAACGACTGTTATTCTATTTTCAGCGTACAGTGTTCGAGGTTGATCACAAATACGTTGTCATTCCAAAAGATTGTAATGGTCACCTGTAGTGTACAAGTGGACCAACGACAACTGCCTTCACACAGAAACAGATTTTTCTGTTGCATTATGGTAGAAATAGGTTTGGTGGTGTTACGGTGCCTTCCTTATCAATCTGTACATGTTGTTTTCAGGTGTTCTAATTAGGACCAAGTTTAACTGCTACGTAACTATAGCTAACAACCGATTAATATGCTTTCTAAAGGACGAAAGTGGTTCCAAACAATTAATTCTATAATATTTGCCTGTGGTGACGCTAAATATATTTTTTTAAATTTTTTTACTTTATACTCTAAGCGAAATGACCCATTAAAATGTACATAGGGGGCGAGAAACTTTCGATGAGATAGTTTCCATAAAGCAAAGCATAACATCACGCCTATGTATCCCCGAGGCGGTAGGCCGAGGAGTACAGTACCTACATTCAAATTTCAATATTTATGTTATACGTTCCAGCATGGAACAGGGCGTACGATTGCTATACAACGGGCACAGATCCAGACGTTGTGCTAAGCAAAGCAAAATATAAGAAATATTCAACTGAACGTGTATTGGACGTAGTAGCGACAGGCGCGCGGAGCGGCGGCGGGGCGACGCGCAGTCACACGAGCTGCGGCGCCCGGGGCAGCGACGCGCGCATTTGGTAAGTACCGTACCCGTTCGAATTTTAGTTTATATTTATTAAATTTCTGATCATTCTGCCTTTAAGTTTTTAATTTATTTGAGTATATAATCACTTATTTAAAACTTGTGTATTTGCAAAAAATATCATAAAAATTTTTTTAGCATCACTTGGAAATGAAATATATTCATGAATAGTAATAACACTTTTTATTTTATACAAAGCTATATTGCAACAAACCACCATGTGAATTCCGTAATAGTTACACTATACACCTTACAGACCTTTTAATCCAGACTATATGAAAATTTTATCATGCAGTATACAGTTACGCGATTATTACAAACTTATCATCCCCTTCTATAGCGCTCGTTTGGATTCGTTTTTTTTTTTAATGTATACTTGCAAAAACAGTCATTTTTGAGTAAAATTATTTAAAGGATCATTTACTTTTTCTAAAAAAATGTTTAAGAACATGGGTATGTCAGGCTGTCTGAGGGCTGTAACAGGTTCAAATTTTTGAGAACCGGTTACGCATTCCCGTTCAAGCGTTAGACAGACACAAATGTCAAAAGCTTACAAAAATCCTGACTTGCCTATTGTTATAAAAAAAAGTCTGTTAAGTATTTTCTAAATGAAAAACAAGCACTATAATTGCTTAAAAGCAACTGTAACTTGTTTTAATAATTAATAGTTGACATAATTGGCAGTAACTATTTATTTAATTTATGGTGAAAGATACGAAAAGTAAATTCGGGTAACAATTTTTAGCGAAAACTACCTATTGCTTGGATATCCTCTATTGTATTATATTCGTGTAAATGTATATGTTGCAAAATTTATAACACGTGAAGAACTTGGCCAATTGTTTACACTAGCCGTATATGAGTGCTGCGTCGCACATTCTTCAAGCGCTCATCACCACGTACCACTCACATCTGCAACACGTATATTTAAACATGCCTCTCATATTGATTTATACATTTTAATAGGTGCACCAAAAGAAACCTAACTGTCACCTATAATAATAGAATGCATAAATGAAAGGTACAAACAACATGCAAGTACCAGAAAACTTAGCAAAAATGAATAATCCCATTAGTATAACAAAAGTGCAAATATTAATTCCTACATGGACTTGAGTGTTATTATATGTATCAGAAATACATAATTCTCAATATTTTACGAACTATAAATCATTCTTTTAGAGTAAAATTACAATAATGTAAAACGTTAGATATTTTTTGGTTTCTCTATTTGTTCTTTTTCGTATCATGGAAACTTCTTACAAGATAGTTAGTAACTGAAAGACTTCACAAATAATGGAAATCCATAAATCTTGACTGCTTTTCGCTCTCTTTTTTTTAGCTGATCAGGTCAGCTAAAGATTGATGCAGTCGTAAGATCAGTAAGACTAACTTACTTCCATCTTCTATCTGTCTTTTGGATATAATACCCCACCTGTTCTCTAAAATTAGGACATTATTTGACAATAATTTGACGACTAATGTAATCAACGCTGACTAATGAAGATGTAATATTAACGTAAAACTAACTAACAGTATAAAGTACCATAAGAACAATTAACGGGAACATGGCTATACCTGCACAGATTAGCTGATTAGTCAAATTGGATTGCTAGAAATTTCTAGCCTTTTTATGCTTCTTTAGTGAAGGAAGTACCAACATAAACTCTAAAAAAAATACGTTATCGGCGTCGATATATAATTAGAGCTTTTTTATTTCTACCCGCATATATAGGTACCCAATATCTACCGAACGAACGTACCGAAATTTTCTAGACAACTAAATCATGTCTCGTTAGGTTCTATACGTGAAGGTAATAATAATAATACGCCATACGACATTAAAAAACTTATAATTGTCACTTGGTAATGATTACGTTGATCTTTTGACATTTAAAATATTATCTTGTGCTACTTTTCGTATCTTGCTTATTTATAAACATAGCCCGAATGGAATTACAATTTAAAGCGCGAATCGAAACGTGACACAAAAAGCTGTTTTTTTAATTTTTATCTGCGACGCGGCGGGTCGCGGCTATCGGCGGACACCGCGATAGCGCGCTTCCGTCGCGGCCCGCGAATACACCACTGTTGCACCCGCTGTACAGTTTGCAGCCTCCTGTGACCTTCCTGACTTTTGGATAGATTGAATCTTTATGATACAGTACTCTGCTCCACGTTGCATTTAGGAATTTTGCAGTTGTCGCAGTAACGACCTACAAAATATTAATATCAAAGTAATTATTCAGGTACTTGCCAATTATGTTGATGTAATGCTGATGATACGCCTGCCTTTAATAAAAACTCGACATATTCAGTCGGATATTTTACGCGTATGCTCAATACAAAATGCGTTTAATACTAGTACCTAAACTAATTCAGGTGAAATATATCTGTATTATGTACCAAGTAACTTTTCAGTTTCCCGAAGAACATCCCAATCGGGGTTAGATGTAATTTTCAGAAGTCGTAAACCACCGATTTATGGCTAGTTTCGGGCGGCCAACCGTCGCGGCCACGCACCCACATAGATACGCAGAAGCGGTCACGAGGCTGTGGCCGGGGTTATCGCATCCGATATTCAGAATTTAAAAATATTATAGTTCCCCTTTATATCATCAAACCTCGCAAATACCTATTGAACTCATTTTATATAAAGAACCAAATGACAGAGAAATCTACAGAAATAATCGAAAAAAATATATACGATAATCGACTCATTTTGATTATATAAAGCAGAAGCATTATATTAGCTAACGGATTGCAAACCGCATGCAGCATCTGGACCAGCTGCGCGTGCGCTCTTTTGTCTTAATTGATATACGTGGCTGAAGTCGAACTTACTGGTTCATTGCTTTGCGGCTGAAGTATGGAATGCTCTATTTTACGAATATTTATGATATTAAATTTGGGTAGGAATTAGTAATGCTCTCTCCAGACGTCAAGTTCAAATTTTCCTCAGCAACCGGCTTTGATATTAGAACAGTAATGTCACAACTCAGTATCTACTTGATAGTTTGATTGGCATAGATCTTGGTTATAGTGTTTTTAGACAGTAATTGTTTTTATATTGAATAATGGGTCGTATGTCGCCTCCAATTGTACTGTTACGAATATCGTACTCGGTGGGAAAGGATGTAAAATCTCGTATTTTATGCTGTGTCAGTGTCTTGGTGCGGGTTGCAGCCGAGCCTATGGAATGCGTAGGGACTACGATCCTGAGGCTACTTTAGACAGTGTTGACATGTATAATTTTATCCAGTCAACGAATTATTATTTTATCATTTATCCGTTACTTCGTTTCTACTGAAACCTACCAGGCGGTTTCAAAAGAACATTTCACTATTCTTTTCAGAGTTCAATTTCGCTACATACAAAATCGAGTTCTCGATTTTGATGCCAAAACGTAACAAACAGAACTTGCGCATTTATTCGCGCACACGAATTATAATTAAAATTAGTTCAAGGAGAAGTGACAATTAGAATAAAAAGAAGTTGTTTATCCGGCCCTAAACTGTCGTTATAAAAAAATACTATCGGCCCGTTGTTGTGTAAAAGGACATATCAATAATACACTGGCTGTTTATAATGTTAGTAGGACTAATAAATCACCGTAATATGTGCAATTAACTATTGAGATAGATCGAACATAAAGTCGCGTTCCACAGCGTTTGACAATTGAAATGAGGTAGCGCATTCGCGGAATTGGGTCAATAGAGACAAACGGTGGCACGCTCCGCCACTGCCAATCTGCACATCCATTTAAGAATGTGTCACTTCTTTATACATCCAGAATTGCCAAGACAGGCATATATGTCGAGAAAAGTGAACAAGCGACGGTTAATTCAAAAGCAGACAATTATAATCATCTTCAACCTATATTAAACCAATGATTGCCATAATTCTTTCGTATTAAGTCCCTTCAGACGCCGTCCTGGACTTGCCACATCTAGCTTCTGCCTGTAACCTTTCCAACCAGTAAATTTTTCCTGATATGATATATGGAGCTCAAACATGGAAACTTCCATTACAGTTAGTCCACGAGATCTAAGTCGCTTAGCGGGTTATAGACCGAATTAAGTTCGCAGCTTCTCCGAAGGGTAGGATCGGCAACGAAACTTTTTCACAGGAATCGATATTAGTGTCCATATAGCTCAGAGAATTAGCAATCTAACTTCGCAGTGTTTTGACTACATTAATTGAAGAATTGATAATCGTTGGGATAATTGAGTTCTGTAGTACAGACCGCGCCTTATCAGCTTAGTGTGGGACAGATGAGATGACTATTTACTAGATTTTACAATACGTCGTGCCAATAAGACATAAGACGTTTTTAGAAGGTTTATGCTCGATAATTTTGCACTAGAGAAGACAACATGAATAAAAACAAAAATAACGAACCATTGCCATTTGGTAAAGTCAGTAGTCTTCGTAAAGAAAATTGAGCTCTACAAATATTGTGTGTCGGAAATGTGTGCCACGCCTAATAGGATTTAATTTGTTATTGACGTAAAGGAATACGTACGGCGTTGCACTCATAGAATTGAAATTAATGAAGAGCCACGGCACCCATAACAGCTGGTTCACGTTAGAATGATTTTGCTGTTGTATGCGTGATAATTATATTTTCAATTATTTCGTAACAATTGAAAAATATCACTGTAATAATTATTAAAGAATACTCGTAGATGATGATGTAGACTATGGCCTTAACGGTCTCATTATGAGAGGAGACCCATATTCCAACAGTGAAATGATAAATGGGTCCATTATTAGTACTCATAGATGTAAAATGTATGATATATGTACTCGAGTATGTCGTAGATGTGTCTATGCTATATGATGTGAATAACCGCTTATACAAAATATTACGTTATTCACAATTCCATATTGTCGATGAGCAGTAACATAGTGTAGCAGGATATAGGTTGCATAAACTCAAAGACCAGATGTGCGATGAAGTCATCGCCGGTGATGGCGAACGCAGGCGCGGGCTACGTGTTCACTGTTGTCAAAACTGTACATTATTTGCAAACGTGGCACATGGTTGGGAGTCGCGAGTCAGATACCAGTGTCATGGACCCAGCACCGTATCAAGTTACTGAGCCAGAAACAATGCAAGGTGCTGTGCTACCTATTTTGAACGTTATTTATTTAAATGACGTGACGTTTGACACTCAAAGCTGTTATATTTGTATTAACTTAGTAATTAATATGAAAAAGCCCCAACATTTTAATAAAACAAAAGTTTAAAAATGCGATGTGCCAATGGGGTGAACAAATGGAAACGTCAATGAGATGGAAAAAAAACCGATAATGATAGGTGAATTTGAGCGTAGGCGCCGCACACTACCCAGTTTCGAGTTTCCGATTCATTGAGAATGAAATGTGACCGCAAGGCGATCGCGCAGTCAGCAGTTCGCCGTAGGGCAGCGCTCAGGCGGGGGCGATGCCCTCAGCCGTACGAGCGCGGGTCAGGAAAGCTGCGATAGAGGTTGTCATACCGTGCACTCATGCATTGAAGCTCTCCTTTTAAAACAATTGTTTTTGTAGTATAAACATCGCAATCCATGTATATACATTGTGTAACAGATGTACTTACGTAATTCTAGTGCATAATAATAAATCCAACACAGAAGTGTTAGATTTAGTTAGGAAACTAAAATAGCTAAACTGAACCAGTTACAAACGGTTTTCCGAGTTGTATACATTTATATTTATTATTACTGTCCCAGTTTCTTGTGCGGAATTCTAGTTTAAACAGGTACGTATACCTAGGCCGAATGGTGTTTCGTAGTTCAAAAATAAACGTATCGATACAAAGAAAAGTTTCCGATAACATTTCTCGTTATCTTGTTCCAGAATGGTGAAGATGAGGGCCAATTTACTGGTGCTGGCCGTCCTGGCCGCAATCATATGTTCAACCGAAGCGGTAATGATTTCAATAAACACTATTTTGTTAGAAAATTGTATGCCTTGTGATATTTGATATTTTGCTAATTTGTGATTTATTTTATTTTTGCAATAGGCCTATTAGATTTTTTTACCCAATACTGCACTATTGTTTTTGGTTGCTGAAATTGTTTCATTGCGCTGACGAGTTATGTCCAAATAATATACAGCCTTGGCCAAAAGTTTGGAGCACCCTTTATGATACTTGAATTTCTTAAAAAGTTTTGTGTTGAATGTAATGAAACAACTTGTGTTTGTTTAAAATAATCTTTATTTTAATTTAAAATCAATATTTTGTGGGTCCAC
>DWJK01001844.1:0-15910 GCA_018248815.1 Croniades pieria auraria
TCTTTATCACCCCACTCCAGTTTATTATGACAAAATATTTTACAATATATTGGCGCGAAAATAAGAAACCACAATGAACAATCGTATAAAAATGACAGATTCCCAATCTAATGCTTGAGCGCCCCTTTTAACAGATTTATCAACAATACCAAGAACTATACGATCTACAGCAATCTTGCCCTTAGTCTCACATCTATTTATAAGTGTTAATTTATCATTAAAAAAAATACGTAAATTTTCATTCATGCGTGTCGTACGAGATAGCATTTATTCAAAAACTGATCATAATTTTGCTCGTTTGGAAATGCCTTTTTAAGTTTTGACTGTCACTCCTCCCAACTAAATATTACGCTTGGTAAAGATCAAACCATTGCTTCGCAAGTCCGTTAAGTTTTTGAAGAGCAAAATGAATGATCTGCTTCTCGTCCCAATTATATATTATAGCACACTCCTTCACCTTCCTCATCTAATTAACGATATTTTGAGACTTGCTGGACGGGTCACAATCTGGTATAGCATTATTATGATGACTATGACTTCTATCTTTGGTGCTATTACATAAACTCATAAGCATTAAAACCTGTTTTGTGGACCAAGCAATAGTCTCTTTCTGTTTCTTGGGACGTGATATTTTGTCCGATGAACTCGTACTTGAAGGAGATGAAAAAGTAGACGATTTTCGTGATCGCCGTAAATGCCTGTTCCGTTGCTTTGCAGATTTCGCTTTCTGCTTCTTCCTATTGATATTTGAATCCCTTACAGGGGAAGGCTCACTATCAGGGGTGCCATCCGATTCCGTATTACTCAAAAATTTTAAAAAATCTAAACGTCACTTGAAGTCGTCATCATAACTCATCGTATTTATATTCATGGTCAATCGTAACTTGTCCTCTGCCCGACTCACATGGCCCGAAGTACTACCACATGTCACTTATTAGTCAGTCATCTTTACCTGACGCACACGGCCAGGAGGTACTACCACGTAACGCTATGTAGATAGCACCAGTCGTTAATCTAGATTTTCTGCCTGACACACATGGCCAAGAAGTACTACGAGGGAGCGTTTTTAAGTTCGCGGAATGAGGGACAAAGAGGGAAAATAAAATGTCAAAATTATTTTTCTTTTTCTGGGTATATATTCTCCCCGCAAGATGAACACATTTTTCAGATCTTTCTATTAACTTATTTAAACCTTCATAAAAAATGTTTTGTCCTTGTCGGAAAAATACGAGAAAATTGCATCCTTAACTTCTTCGTCTGTGGAAAACTTTTTTCCACCAAGCTCTTTTTTCATTTTTGGAAAGATAAATAATAATCATTCGGAGCCAGGTCTGGACTATAGGGTGGGCAGATTTAAAATATCAAAGCCCATCTTATGCAGGGCAGCCAGTGCAATACGGCTCTTGTGTACGGGCGCATTGTCGTGCAATAGCAGGACACCTCTATCTAATTTTCCTCTTATTTTTTCTTTGATAGCTTCTTTTAACCACTCCAAGGTTGTTGCATAATATTCTCCAGTTATGGAGACACTTTTATCTATATAATCTATTAAAATTCCTTCAAAATCCCAAAAGACTGTCGCCATGAGTTTTCCGCCGATTGTGACACCTTAAACTTCTTAGGAGGTGGTGCACCTTTTTTATGTCGTTGCATGGAGTCTTGTTTAGACTCAGGTTCATAATGGTGAACACAAGGTTCATCTCCAGTAACAATTCGATTCAGTACAATATCCTTGTCTTCTCCACAGAGGTCCAAAAAGCTGTTTCTTGTTTTTTGTTCTTGTTTCTGCAAGCAGTTTCTTCTTTAGCCGAGCACCTTTCAATACTAATTTTTCGACTTTCACTACAATTTCCGGAGTGGTCACCTCAACAGACCGTCCTGGTCGTGAGTCGTCTTCAAGTGAATCCCTGCCTTGCTTGAAAAGGTTGTGCCACTTGTAAACCATCGTTTTTCCAGGGCAAGAGTTCCCGTAAACCGATGACATCTCTTCCATTATGATTTGCACAGACTTTCCTTGCTTGGTAAGGAACCTTATAACGGTGCGATACTCGATTTTCTCAATACTTCGAATTTTCTTCCGAGTTGAGTTGTTTAATCGTCGATAGTTTTAAAACTAATGATGCAATTGTGACAAAACTTTATATTTATACTAATTTTATTATGAGTCACTAAATACGTACCGCCCTCAACGAGCCTGCTATTCCCCCTCCAACCCCGCCATTCCGCGAACTTAAAAACGCCCCCTCGTACATAACTGCATTTGTACAGAATACTAGAACTTTGAGGCAGTCTACAAACTCTGACATTGTCAGGTATTCACACAACTAAACGGGGCAAGGTGGACAGTTCTGGTCCAGTATCAATGATGTGCTGTCTGCATGTTATTTCCTACATTGTAACAATCTGTTTGTTACACATAATCATTATTGTGCCACTTGTCTATAGTAGTAATTCCATATTCTGTTAAATGCCAACTTTTAACCATATCATTGTTATTCATTAATGGTTAGTTATAAAGTGTTCATAATATGTGGGATAGTAGATTAATATGACTATCGTAAAATTGCTTAGGATAGGGTTGGGGAGGTATTACGTTCGAATAATGTACAACTATGTGAAAATTGTATACATGCAGTAGGATACTATGAGGACAGTTAGACACGTAGGAACACATTAAAAGGGTCATAAGATGTATTGTTAAGGTGTAATACAATATTTTTTCTATGATATTCCAAAAGAGCCTCATTCGCCTACAACGGTTACAACCAAAGCCACGACACTGCTCGGCGCTCGTTATCGCCGGATTTCGATGTTCCAAGTTTTTGTTAATGTTGTACATACTATTTATATGTTGTTGCGCGCTTGTATACCCTATTGTGAATATGTTTGGAAAAATAGGGACAGTTTTGTTATTTTTCAACTAATGTAGCTTCATTATACTTGCTTCATAGATGATGTTGTTTATAAAAACGTCAGTGGGCATAATGTGAGATGCTTATAGCATAATATATGCACTTTCGAAATATGACTTTTCTTGGCAAATACATTACTTTGTAGTTCCACACCTTTTATGACTATATGAATAATTTAACAAAGTTCAGTTTATCTGAATTGAATGGAATGCCTGATCTGTCACGAATGAATGAATAAAGACTGAGTTCAAAGTGACTATGTAAAAAAACTGAATTGTTCAAATACATTTTTAACCTTCGTTTAACAGAAAGATGTATGAACAAATTTCTCTGACAGTTAGGAATTTTTACCTCACAGAGCAGTTTGTAGTCTGTTGCACTTAAAGACTATCGAATGAAACTGCAGTTATCACCAATGAGTTTTGTATAAGAATGTGCTATCAAACCATGGATGTCACATTTTTTTAATAAACCAGTAATGTCCATATACTTTTTGCAGTTTTAGCGGCATTTCAAGCATTACTCAGTAATAAAGTATCTACTACAGACCTCTTTTTTGAGTGGAGGAATTAATGAAAAAGTATAGTTCCTCGTACTTGCTTTTCCTCCTACTTGCTTTTGATGTTCCCCTCACGCCTTATTGAAATGGTGGAGACTTTAAGGAATCCCTTCGCCTTAATACTACACATATTATGAATGTTTAAAACAACGTAAGTACTATCACTTACAAAGTGTCGCAACAATATCTTTTTAAATATATATTTTTGTATATATGATTACCATTGAAAGCATCACAAGTAGGTAAATGTTTTGAAACCTTTATGTACACCATATAGTTCAATACTGATTGAGTTTTTGTGAAGGACTGTGAAACACAACATGAGTGCAGTTGTAGCTGGCTGGCTGTTTTGTCTCTCTTCCTAATAGCACGTATAACATTTGATAGAAAGAGACGAAATATGCAATAGCTAAAACACTGAGAATTGCATTATTTAAGCAGTGATGTTTGATATTGCTAGCTGTTTTTATCTGATTGGGTTTCAACGAGAACATGCGTAGAAAATTAATTATAATTTAATGCTACATAGCTATTCATTATCTGTATTTCTTCAGTATCATTGGTTATTACTTGAACACATGTATACACATGTATTTTATCACATACGTCTGTATGATATCCTGAGTAGAGCACAATAAACCATCCTATGTGTACAGGGTTGTTTAAAAAGAATTACAAACCCCAGGACAATTTTTGACATTAAAATTTAAACGATGTTTTCATAATTTTCATGATTATCATCAATCCTTTTATCATTCCACTGTTGGTCATGTACATAGACATATTATACGTAGATTAGGGAAGCCAGCCTCAAATGTGTCCATCGAAAAAAAAGAGCAAATGAGGCTACCCATCTCTCTGTTTCTTTCTACTCGCGCACGCACAAGTAGCGCTTGCGTGAGTCATACGTCAGTAGTGAGATAGAGAGAGAGATAGGGTATCGCAATCGTTTCTCTCTTTCTAACCCTTGGATGTTGTCGCTTACAGGCAGCCGTATGTCTTCACTAGTTTATATATAATATCTCTATGATAATAATATAAAACGAATTGCAATGTAAAATTATTTTATGCAATAAAATATGGTAGTTTTATGTCATTGTGATATGACGGGATTGTACTATATAATGAATAGCCATTGAATATTCCTTTATATACAGTGAAGAATTTAAAATTGGAGAGCGGGGGAGAGTGAAAGAGAACTTTGCGTCTTCTCTTTGCATATTATCGATCGTACTGTTGTAAATATTTCGAAATGACTGCCCTTGCATTTTTAGACCGGCTATAAGTTCACGCTCTTTTTTGGAAGTGAAATTGTTCTCCTGCTGTTTGGTTAATCAAATCAAATCTAATCAAATTGGTAGTACGTAGACATAATTTTAACATTGGTGTGTTGTGGCTTTATTTATGTAAAGGAATCCATGTCTTCTTTTATTGTTACGGTTATCATGTTGTGATGTACGTTTGGCCAAAGACTGTTTTAGTAATGATTTAGTTGTTCGTTTCGAATTTCGCTTCCAAAATTGTAGCATTTTAAGGTTACACGAAGATCGTCGTCGCGCGGTACAGGGCCGAAAAGGCTTATGTCCAATGTATTATATAGATTTAAGAGGCGATGTAGCAAAACCTATATAATAAATAATCCGGAGTTTAGGAGGCTAGGTTTTGTTTTATTTTGGGTTATAAAGATTGCTTGTGTATTAACATTTTCTAAATTATTTAGAATTGTTTGTTAAGTTTTACATCACCTGATAAGATTTATCGTCAGATGTGATTGAGCGTGTTTTTGCGGACCTTATCGGTAAGTGTATTTTGTGAAAATTAGGCACATTTTGATACCTTCAAGCGTTTCCTTATATTTGTTAGTTAATATACTGATACCAGTTGATACTGTGTTATATAATATAAGTAGTGAGGCAGTAACCACGTGAGGTGTTGTATCACTTTAGTTTCAATTGTTATACTGTATTTGTGACTTATTGTACAGCTAAACACTTATCGTACACTTGCAGAGGGTAGTTCACAATAACATTATTTTGATAGTAAGACTGAGATAGCCTAGGCTCCGTAACTCTGGATTGTTGTAAAAGTATGAAATACAATTGTAAAAATGTAAGTAACTTTTATAAAAATACACTATGATGAATTATAAATTAATGTATTTTATTTTTCTAGATTTGGGTATTACGAAAAAAAGCAACAATTTATCAAAACCGTTATATTTCATAAAATGACTGAAAAGGAACTGGCTTACAAATAAGGCACTTATTTGCCTGTAAAACTACTTATGGCCGACTTGTTGAATCTTCAATATCTAGACGTCATTATAGTTTGATGATTAAACTTTCATAGACTATGAAAATAACCATAATTTTGATGAACAATTATAAATTAATAATAATAGTAACTTAATTATTAATTGAAGTCCTTATAAAAATGCAGTAACTAGGTCTAAATGCGCTACATCTAAGTTTTAGAACAAAATGAATTTGGGGCAATAATTCCAACTGGTAATGTTTTTACCTGTTGAAGCTCTATTGTCTTAAGACTGCAAAAACGAAAGTGGTGGTAAGATGGAAAGAAACTTATAATTTTTACTGGGATTAAAGAAACGTAACTTTCAGTGGAATACTAAAAATTTTTAGAATTTAGGAATATCTTATCTTGTTATCTAGTTAAATATAACTTTATGTGGCGGATTTCCAGTACAACAAGTGATTTGGTAATTAAGTTGGTCTCAGAGATATATCGAAGCTCCAAAATTATATTGTTATGTAACCACGTTTCGATCATAACATCATTAATAATTTGTCTATGCGTTGAAGCGATCACACTTTGCTTGTACGTAACGGACATATTCTCTTTATAAATATTATTTTATAGGCACCTTCGATTCAGCATATGGTAAAAATAATTAAATGCGTTATTATGCAATAACAACGGACAATCCACATTAATTTTTATAAATGTTGCCCAATGTACTCCTGACCGAAATACGTCGATGCAAATTGTGCAGCGATTACGAGAGTTTGTTTTTTTATACTCTGTGGAGCGAAGCAGATGCATTACACGCTTAAGAATAATCGTGACGCATTTTGTTTATGCAATACCTATCTGTTTTTATGGCATAACACACTAAATACTTTGTACGTAAATATTGTGAAATTCTATACACATTCATAATTCTTAGCCTATATGGAAACGTGAACAATTGACGATATATAAAAAAATAGCAAGCACTTTCGCAATCCTGAAGACGTAATTAAAATGTATTAATTCAAAGTACATATTTAATAATAATAAACAAAAGTAAAGATATTTCGTAAAATTCCTATAATTTAATTGTTACATTACATTATTACTTATGAATAAAGTTCATAACTTTATATTACAAAAACTGTAAAATTATGTTAAACAGTTACTCCCAAATTATTTTTACTGTTAACATGAACCTGGGTGTTGGTCTAAATATATTCTTATTAACAATAAAAATAATTGCGTGGTAGGCACAAACACTTATCTTTTAGGGAGATAACAACATTTTTATAAACTCTGATCATAATTTTAAAAGGTGTCGTTGTCGCAAATGTGATCAGTAAACGTTATACAAGTAGGTACTGCTTTCTTTTCTCAAGGAGTTGCAACCTGGGGACAGATTAGCATACTGTTAATTATATAACAAATCATGACTGTTTTTTTAATACGATTTAACATCACGCCTTTAATCCCCGAAGGGGTAGGCAGAGGAGTGCAGTACACTCATACCATTCACCACTTACGTTTAAGTCCCATGTAACAGGTGACGAGCTTATTGTCATACACCGGGCACAGATCCAGACTCCAAGTCACTACTAGCAATTCTAAATTAGATAAATCTAATAGTACCCGACCCGGGATTTTAACCCAGGACCTCCCGATCGGCAGTCGCGCTTGCAACCACTCGAACAACGAGGCATTCAACTGTTTTTTTAATAAATACGTAATATATTTGTTTCGCTACAATCTCACCTGGTAGTGAGAAACCTATGGGAATACTAATTTACTCTTTGTCTTAGTACTAGTAGTACTAGGTGAGTACTAGGTTGATATTCAATTAGATCGACAGTAGGTTGTAGTAGAGACTTAGGTACGTGGTTTTATTGGCATATATGCATAACATATGCGACAGTGGGATTAACACATTGAAAGTATTATGGTTTCGATATCCGAAGTTCGGGGTTTGACAAATATAGATATGTTTCCACCGGTGTGTGTGAACAATATAATAAATGAATAAAAGAGAATGAGAACATACTACGAGCAGATTGCCGCTCTTGGCGCGCTGGATGGTCGGCTGGGCGCCGTTGGTGACCTCGATAGTGCCGCCCTGCTTGCCGTTCACCAAATTATGTGCGATGCTAGAAATATGTTTTATTACATACAACTTCAACTTATTACTCACCTCGTCATTTCCTAGAACATTTTTATAAATCATATTTTACTCAAAGAATCTGATTGGACTTTTTATTCGCATCTTTTGTTATATTTATCGTACTATTTATATTGACATTCACGTGTATTAAGAGACCTTAAGCAAGTACTTACGTTCTAGTGTCGACTATTTCAATGATGTCCGGCTTCTTACTGTAGTCGGTGACGATGGTCAGAGCCTCGATCAGGTGGGTCACGGAAATGATCAGGTCACCCTAAATATGAAGCATACCAATTATTCATACAATTATGTAAACGAATATTACCAACATTAAGTTTTTTTTTAAAGAATATTAGAGAATAAGATACGTGGAATAGACAGATACAGAGTAAATGGCTGTATGCTCATAAAATTAAATAATTCTATTTCATGATAACTTTTTTTTGTATTTACGACCCGATCTATATTTATTATGTTTAGTATATCTTCATATAATAAAGGTCCTATTGGCAATTGTGGAGACCGTTCGTAATAATTATTAAAAAGTAGGTATTTCGTGTACGTACGTCGTCAACGTAACGAATCGAAGAATTTGAATATGTTATAAAGTGATTCAGAGAGTGGTACTAATTATTATTATAAACGTCGCTAAACAAAAGCAAAAGTTATTCAATCCTATCTGACAGGGGATCGCCTACTAACTCCTACTTCTACCGTTCTACACTTAAACAGCGCGATGGCGGACACATTAACGCTCAGGTCTCCGTCAGCAACGGGAGAGAGAGTTACACAGCAGAAGAATCAAAAAGGATCGTCATCTATCAAATGTACTTCAATCCAAAAATACGCGTGACGTGTTTATAAAAACGGCAAGCGCTCGTGTCCGGAATACATATGTAGGCGTAAGGTCCGACCTTGTCCTTCTTGAGGTCCTGCGGGATCTTGACGAGGACGAGGTTGTCGGTCTCGTTGGTGACGACGACGCGCAGCCTGTCGAGCGGCAGGCGGTGCTTGAGCTTGTAGGTCTTGCGCGCGGCGGCGTCCAGCACGTACAGCGCGCGGTCGGACGCCAGCAGCGCCCGCGCGCGCGCCTTGTACCCGCGCCGGTCGTACTTCACCGCCTCGCACGAGTACTGCGCAACACACCGCCGTGTCGGTCACTGGCTCCGTGATACACATTGTGCCTCTAGTTTCGCAGGACCATTATTAAAAACTATTTCCACCGTTATTGTTTCAAACGCGAAACACTTAAGTAAATGTTAATAAACAAAAACGTAACATCACGCCTGTAATCCCCGAAGGGGTAGGCAGAGGGGTGTGATACGCTCCCACGTTTCACCGGCTACATATTAATATATATTGTTGTAAGTAGCTGTGTCACTGAATTTAATTTAGTTTGTGATGTAAACGTTCTAGATCCCTTATTTATAATAATAAATTATCAAAATATAATATGAGTGCTGATAGGCAGACGAGAATCTATATCAAAATAAAAAATAATTCACATAATGTGTGTTGGACTCACAATAAGCTGTTCCCCGGTGGGCCAGGACGGGGACGCCATGAACGTGTTCCGCAATACTTGATGTTCAGAGGTGAGCCGATCCTCTTGGAACCGCTCCGCGATACTGCTCGGGTAGCTGTTCTTTTTATCTGTTACACAAAAGTTCATAATAAAAATATCTTGGATAATCCATATTTTTATATTATTATTACATAATCAGTCTAGGTTCCACGCGGAATACACAGAAACCACCAAGTGCAAGATATCTCTGCTCACAGACTTGAAATGTTTCGTCTGCATTTTTATATTAACCTTTGAACATCTTCTCCGCGAGGACTTTCAACTCGAACTGTTTCTTTTCAGCTGGACTGAGTGCGAGCCGGTATTTCCTGGAAAGATGCGCCCGGTGCAGTCTGTGCAGCTCGGCGGAGGCCTCTTGGCACGTGGCAGGGCAGAGCGGCCAAGACAGGTCCAAGACCTTAGTTGGCAGTTGAGTAGAGAGTCGCTTTAGCCAATGCACCTTAGCGATTCCCAGGAACCGACGGTTTTCAGGGGTCTCGGGACCGTTGCGCGTGATAAAACCTGTGAATAGCAAGAATAGGAATGTATTGTCTGCTATTGATGCGAAGGTTTCTTCCAGCAGCTTTATTATCCGTGAATGAATATGTAACAGTTTTTATTTCACACCTTTAATGAACGCTCTGATGACATCAGCGGCTTTTCTCCTTCTATCCCTGAGTCTCTGGGCTAAGAACCTCCTGACCCATTTTTGAATAACGACAGCGGCGACCTTCATCTTGCGGTATTGCTTCTTCTGCCAGTATCCCCTCCAGCGACTTTGGATAATGGTGGCGATGTCATTTTTCTTGAGCTGGTAAGCATCTTCCGTTTCGAACAGCGTCTTCGGGAAGCGAATGAAGATTTTCGAGCTGGTAATAAAGTAATAGAATTGATAAGGGAATAATGAATTATAATGGTTTCGTAACATAAATTACCTTTATCTAAAGACGCGTAACAATAAAAATTATTCACATGTTTACGTGGAGCTTGCGGTCATAATATAACATAAATGTTAACCAAATACCTGTAGTAAAGAAAATTTGTTAATTTCACGAAATTTTACTTTTATCACTATCAGTTATCCTAATTATCCTATTAATTTGAAAACGACTAAACGAACACACTTCACTTACTTGCCCAGCCTGTAGTCTTCTCTCTCGTAGTTCAGCACTTCTACAAGTTTCTGAACGCCCACTCGCGCTGGCCCAGGGAAGTTGGGCCACGTGTCTGGACTGAGGCACTTATATCTAATGGAAGTAAGGATTGGACATAAGTAAATTTGTTGTTATCTACAGAAAGTGAAAATAGGTAAAGTACGGATGATTTAGATGGAGCAGAACAAGATGCAGGGTGGCTCGCGCTAATCTGACTAGATCTATATCTGGATTAAAATATTGAATTCCAAGGATCAGAAAATTTATCGTGCTTTCAATATTTTTCATATTACTGTTAATAGATAGACACAGAATTTTAACAAAGCTTCTAGCAATTATTTTTTCATAACATGTATTATGACGTTAACATATTGGTATTATATAGAGATTGAAGTAGCTAGAGCAAAATATTGAGATTCATGTACTGCAATAAGTTGACAAGAATGATATATGTACATATGTATAAAATATGATGTAACGAACAATAGGTGTTAATGGACAATTTCCTTGTTACCTCTCGAGGAAGGCGCCGTACGTCCTCCTGTAGGCGAAGCCGGCGCGCCGCACGCGCAAGTTCTCCATCAGGCCCAGGTACTTCACCTGGTGGGACACCAGCTTGTCGTCGAATTGCACTGGAATAAGATTGATGGCAATACTTACAGCGAAGTCAAATATTCAATTTGTTATAGAAGTCATAATAATATCGGCTTGAAGAAACAGTTATAAAGACAGCGAAGTTTGTAAATGCAGTTGTAAAGGCAAGTACAGGTATTTGCAGTCGAGATTGTACGTCTCATACACTGCTTTTTTGTCATATAATGTATAGAGAAATAAGTTTTATAGACAGACTGTTAAGTATCTAAACCTTTTAAAACGTACCCTGTTTAAATACATTTATCAAGCTAGGATTATTAGCGAAGTATTAAAAATACTAAATAAGCATGAAAAAGGATTTGATTTAGATAAATATATATATTTTTTTTAAATTTTAGAATGTCAATAAAAAATTATAACGTTCTACATTTGAATTTTTTTTGCTGCTCGTTTACTTTTTTCCCGCAAATATTGCTTACTGGGCATTTTGAAGTCGTTGGGCTTGATGCAACGAATGTAAGAGGGCTCTTTGCTGCTGAGGATCTTGATGAGTTCGTTGAGCGAGTTTTTAAACTGCGTGATCGCAGTCTCTGGCCGCTTCTTGCTGGCAAAGTTCATGTCCTAGACGGGTGTAAATTTTAATATTTCTGTTAATAATATCTCAGGATAATCTAGAAACGATAAATTAGGTTGATCTTATATTGGTTGGTTAACTAGCACATTAATAAAATTGTAAGTTTGAGTGAAATAAATAATTTCTTCCTCATTTTGGCACATTTTCAAAAAACAATAGGAATACCTTAAAGCAGGTGCCGACGATCGCGTTCCCGCTGGCCGCCATTAAGCTCTGGATGTCGCGGAAAAGCAGGTCGTTGTTCTTCTCCAGGAACGTACACACGTTGTACGTCACCTCACCGGCGTAGTGCACCAGGCAGAACTCCTGAGGATTGACAGTTTTGTGAACATATAGCTGTGATATTATTCACACGTGTAATATTAGGTCCTTACATGTGAAATTACCATTTTACATTGAGAAAAAGAAATGGAAAATAAATTATGAAATAATATAGTTAATAAATGTAAATATGTACCATTACCATCTATGCATTTTCGCCATTTCATAGGTAGTTCATTGATGCCTTTGCTGAAAAATTTGTGGGAGCGAGAATTAACCAATTCCTTGAAGGCGGTTTGGACTGCCGCATCGGAGTAGAATTTTTTCCCCAGTAAAAAATTGTCCAAATACTGAAAAAAATGGTAATCTGTCGGAGCAACATCCGAGGAGTACAGTGGGTATCGGAGAGTTTCCGACCGCAGCTCCTCCAATTTAGCAATCGTCTGTCTTGAAGTATGGGGTCTAGCGTTGTTGTGAAGCAGCAGTGAGCTGGAGCAATTGACCAGTCTCGGTTGTTTGACGGCTAGCTTTTCCATCATGATATCCAATTGTTGACAGTACACTTTTGTAGTAATCGTCTGGCCAGATCTCAGGAATCTGTAGTGTATGACACCAGCACTACACTACCAAACGCTCACCAGTGCCTTTTTCTGAGTCGATTTTCGCTTGGGACAGGATTTGTCCGGTTCGTCTGCGTTCAACCATTGTGATGAGCGTTTCCGCTTGTCGTATAGGATTCACTTTTCATCACAAGTAACGACACTATTCAAAATTCCCTCGTTCTTGTGACGGTTGAGTAATGTGACGCAGCACTCGACGCGTGTTTGTTGGTGTGCTTCATTTAATTCATGCGGTACCCGCTTATCGAGCTTTTTCACTTTTCCTATTTGTTTTAAGTGAATTAAAATTGTTTTGTCACTCGCACCGAAGGCTGCTGGTAGCTCCGTAGTGGTTTGGAATAGATCCGGGTCCACGATCACCTTTAACTCTGCATTGTCAACAAAGGTCATCGGCCGACCACGGGGTTGATTCTGAAAGTCTCAATTTCCAGAATGAAATCGTCGGAACCAAAAGCGTACCATGCTTTCTTTTACAGTAACTTCCCCATACACGTCATTAATCCTTCGAGCTGTTTCTGCAGCGTCGGTGCCGCGTTTGAAGTCATACTAGTAAATAACGCGATATTTCAAGTTTTCCATCTTGTGAATAGAACGAAGTCAAAGAAAAATTTGAAATTTATTTGAATTTGGAATTCCAAACCCAAACCTAGATATTTGAGGTGAAAGTGCCCAGTTCATCAAAACGCTAATTTCATATGTCAGGACCTAATAATAATAATAAAAACGTAAAAAAATACGTAACATCGCACCTGTAATCCCCGAAGGGGTAGGCACAGGACTGAAGTCTACTCCCACGTTTCACCAGTTACGTTTAAGTCTCATGGAATAGGTGGTTAACCTATTGCCATATACCGGGCACTGATCCAGACTCCGTGTCACTACTAGAAATTCTAAATTAGAAAATTCCCGTAGTACCCGACTCGGGATTTGAACCCAGGACCTTCGGTTCGGCAGTCGCGCTTGTAACCACTCGACCAACGAGGCAGTTAATATAATAATAATAATAACTTGGGACATCTCCACACACAGCCATTTTATTCCAAAATAGGCTCGAAATAACGAGTATAAAGAGAATCATCATCAGCCTATTTCAGTCAAATACTAGCCGGAGGCGCTTCCATATTTGCCGAAGAAAAACTTCAATAATGAGAATGCTCGAATTGGAACATTGAACAGGAGGTTCTACCTTTATTAACATTAGTTTGCCAGGCCTTGTAATTTAGACAACTTACGTCTCGTCCCATGGTCTTCTGCGTGCGGACGTCCACCTTGCGGTGCGACTTGTAGTGCTGGTGGCCGTCCAGGTACTGTGTCAGCTTCTCCAGCAGAGACGTGTCATTCGCGTCGCCCGGACGTAAGCACTCGTCGTCCAAAATCGCGATTATACCTGAAATGATCATACATTTAAATAATTACTCATTAACATTACATTTACTCATTATCCGTTAAACATTTAAGAGTTGATATGAAATCAGATTAATAAGTTTTCGCATGTCTGCTAGAACTAGTTAGGCAATTTCAATTGGAATTTTTTAGAAACAAGATGCTAGTTGAGCATATTATACCTCGGTGCTTTGCCTCAATGAGGTCGCAGATCACGATGTTGTTAAAGTATTCGACTGGCTCCCACTCGATGCCCTCGCGCAAGTACTCCTCCTGTTCCTGCTTCAGTGTCAGCTGGATGAACAGCTGCTGCAGCTTCTCATTGCAGTAGTTAATGCAGAACTGCTCAAAACTGGAAACATTTGTGTTAAATATATTATATTTATAACACAACTATACAATAACTAATATAAACATTTTGTTGATTGCCAGTGAACTACTATTTATTTATATTTATTTAACGTCGATATTTCGAAATAGTTAATTACAATAAATACACACCTATTCTTCGGGAAGATCTCGAACCCATAAATATCCAGGATACCGATAACAGAAGACCAGTTATCTTTCTCCTTGGGCGCGAGAGACGCGTTCAGTCTCGCTACCAGCCAGCTAAAGTGTTTCTCGTATACGGCCTTGGCGAGCGCATCCCTTGCGTATTGAGCCTGCTCCAAGTCCAGAGGAGTGTTAACCACATCACCTCTCGCTTCAATAGTGCGACTCGTGAGGGATTCTCGAAGTTTTAGCTGGTCGACTCTGAGGAGCTGGAGAAATATTTTGGTATTATTAACACATCCTTATACCAGGAGTTGCACGAAGTAGACAAAAAACATCAAGCCTCTATGTGTTCATTGTCGTCTGGGATTTTAAAACACTTAAGTTTATACACATCAGATATGATGGTGATATGATTATATTGTAACAAATGAAAATGTTTATATTTAAAAAGTTAACACGTTTTTACACTTAAACTTGATTAGTATCATGAATAATTATTTGTTATGTATAGAACACTGGTAACAAAAAACTTTTTAGTTCGTCTAATTCGTTATTCGTTTTGATAACAAAGAAAGATGCATAATAAAATAACAAGCCAGATAACAAAAAATATCAGATAATAAACATGCCAACGATATTCTTTAACATATGTAAAAGTATTAGGAATTTGTGTGTAATTAGAACACACGAATCAAATGATATAAATGATACATTAATTAACGCTCCGCTAAGCTCGTTATTTCGAACAATGTAAAATAAGCAGACCTATTACATGTGTTGTATTGTAACTGACGAAATTATTATTTACGATGCAAGAAAGATTTCAAAACATAATTTCTCTCTTATAGTACACATTACAACGTTTTAGTAACTCTAATGTTTTGTAACTGTTACACTATTTTATCCCAATCAGTAAAACCTCCAATTGTGTAATGTTATCAAGGATTTTTATTTTAATAGACGTTTCATTTTGGTTTTCTGAAAGTTTTTTAGTTGTATGTTTTATCAACATTCAACTTATTTACTGCAAACTGTAGTTTAATTTTCGTTTTGTTAATTGGATTGATGTTTTTGAATGGATTGGTTTGTAACACGTTTTATTTTATCGCTGTCGTTTTTCCAATATTCTCATACGCATTTATAATTGACCTTCATTATTAAACTTTTCGTTCAATTATAAGTTAGTTTTAGTTTGCCTTTAGTTTTGTTGTGTTATTGCCGATTTAATATACACACATACATATACTACACATCTATACTAATATTATAAAGCTGAAGAGTTTGTTTGTTTGTTTGAACGCGCTATTCTCAGGAACTACTGGT